>JARBWK010000007.1:63816195-63843695 GCA_030556195.1 Anolis apletophallus | reverse complement strand
CCTTTAGGTTTTAAAAGGTACGAAATAATAAAAAGGAAACCAGTCAATCATGATGAGTGTGTAAACCAACAGAAAATTTAATCTGGTATAAATCCTATGTCGTCATTAACATTCATTCACACACAAAATATGCTGGAGCGAACCAGAGTCAAATATAAAGAGGTCCTGTAGTTAGGTTGTAATCCATATGTAATAGTATGGATTGAAATTGAATCCAGACAAGACAGAGGCACACCTGGTCAGTTGAAAGGCCGAACAGGGCATAGGGTTACAGCCTGTGTTAGACGGGGTTACACTCCCCCTGAAGACCCAGGTTCGCAGTTTGGGTGTGATCCTGGACTCATTGCTGAGACTGGAACTCCAGGTTTCGGCAGTGGCCAGGGGAGTATTTGCACAGTTAAGACTTGTGTGCCAGCTGCGCCCGTACCTTGGGAAGTCTGATTTGGCCATGGTGGTCCACACTCTGGTTACATCCCGTATAGATTACTGCAATGCTCTCTATGTGGGGTTGCCTTTGAAGACTGTTCGGAAGCAGCCAGGTTGATAACAGGAGCGGCATTCAGAGAGCGTACAACTCCCCTGTTGTGCCAGCTCCACTGGCTGCCAGTTTGCTACCGGGCACAATTCAAAGTGCTGACTTTAGCCTTTAAAGCCCTAAAAGGCTTTAGCCTTTAAATCCCTAAACGGTTTGGGTCCAACTTACCTGTCCGAACGTATCTCTCCCTACGAACCATCGAGATGTCTAAGATCATCTGGAAAGGCTCTGCTCTCGGTCCCGCCTCTTCGCAGGCGTGACTGGCAGGGATGAGAGACAGGGCTTTTTCAGTGGTGGCTCCTCCCTAGAGACATCAGATCGGCCCCCTCCCTCCTGACATTTCGTGAGAAAGTCAAGACTTGGCTGTTTGAGCAGGCATTTGCTGATGAAATATAAAGGTTTAATTAGATATATGGAATGACGACGATGTGATGGAAACTGATTTCAACATGATGCTGAAACTGCAATTGTATGTTTTTAATTGTTAATGTGTTGTTATATGGTTATTTTTGTTTGTTTGCTTGCTTGTGTTGTATTGAGGGCTGAGACTGCCTTGTGTAAACTGTCCCGAGTCGCCTTCGGGCTGAGAGGGGTGGTATAGAAATGTGACAAATAAATAAATAAATGTTTTGTTTTTTAAACCAATAAAATTCTTTATATTAAAAATAAATAAATAAATAAATAGTACAACACAGATCAGTCACAAAATAATCCAGGAGGGAGTCAAATATAGCACTCCCTCTTTGTTTACGACTTGCGTTCAAACCAAGCTGCGGAAAGGAAAGACGCAAGTAGCCAAACCAAGCCGCAGACGGGAATGACTCGTCCAGCCGACGGGAAAGCAATGCTGTGTAGATTAGGGCCCCTATGCCTGTTTCGCTCTGAAGAGCTTCCTCAAGGCCATATTAGGACTAACCATCTGTGTCCGTACAGGTAAGTAAACATTAATCTGTATGTGTGTGTGTGTTTGTGTGTGTGTGTGTGTGTGTATATAACCAATATAGAATGTCTCCCTCATACTTGTAAAAAGCAAAGGAATGTTACATTAAATATCACGATTATAGTAGATACATTGATTTACACTGGTTTATACCATGTAGATAGGTAGTACATATAAGAGCATATATAAAGAATTCACCAAAAACATATAAATATATATTGGATAATAAATATACAAACGGTACATACCGATGTAATACAGAACAGGACAAGATATGGTGCAGCTATAACCAGGCATATAGAGCCACAATGTAACCTTTAACTGGTGATTGTAAGGGATCTAAATAGAGCAGCTTACAAATTAGTAGAACCGGTGTGTTAATTAAGAATATTAGTGATTTTTAAACGTTCATTTAACCCTAATGGGGATTCAGTAGCCAGTTTAACTATCCATCTGGATTCTGCCCTTAATAGGGCTTTCTTCAGATCGAATGTGGTCCTGGATTAACCATTTCCAATCCTTGCACCTTCATTGCATTCCAATCATGTTTGAGGTTTTGTTTTTTTTAAATGAAGATAATAGGCCTGGTTGATCAAGAAAAAATGGTTCAAAACTCGCTGTGGATGTAGGGGGCACTAGCACTTTGAATTTGATTGACATTAAAATTTTCAAGAAAATTTTGAAATGAATTTGAAAAAATGAACGAAATTTGGAATGGCTCCGTTAATGCAGACAGGCATGTTTAACCCAGTTTGGATGGGGATTTCTTCCCTTCTTCCTGCAGAGGGAAGAAACCAGCATCAAACTGGCCTCAAACAAAAAAAACCCCAGACTCACAGCCAGCTAGCTCCCTCTCTGACAGCTGGTTCCATCTCTCGGGGGGCTGGAAAGTGGAGCCGGGGAAAGCGCGCCGGATCGGGACCTGGGAGAGCGGAAGGACGCGGAGTCCTGGGAGGAGCCATGCAGCCAGGCTGAGGTGCTTCTCCTCCTCCATCAATGCCTTGAGCCTCTTCTGCCCCAAGCAATATGGCTGGAGAGGCTCTCCGGCTCCTCTCTCTGGGGAAGCCCAACCACAGGTATACACTTCCCACTAGAAATCTACTAATATTATTTGCTTTAGGATGCAGTTATCAAGAAATACATTTGCATGTGCCTATTAGTTTACTGTTTTCAAATTTGTTAATATTGACTACTGGACCTTAAAGCCTTACATGCCTTCAGACTTTTGGTTAGGTACAATCATATTTGTCTATTTTCCCAGTGATCATGTGAAAAGCAACAAGAGACTGAATCCATCACACTAAATGCACAGAATCTTAACAGAAAAAAAAAACCTGAGAAAGAAATAAGTATTAACTAATTTGATCCAAAGCTATATTGTAGTTAGATGTGGCTTTCATGAAGTGTCCAAGTTAATTTCTGTTGTCAAGCAGTGTATATTCTGGTCATTGCCTTTTTCTCTCCCCTACTGCTACAAACGGCTCAGGCAGAGACAAATGTGTGGCATACACATGCTTTCTCCAGCTGGCATTAGGTATAAAACTTTCTGACAACAGTAGCAGTAAAGGGACTAAGCAAGCCCTGGAGATGAACTTAAAGCCTGTCAGATCTGTAGCCTACCAAGATAGCTTTTAATTTTTTTGTTTAATTTAAACTAAAAACAACACAGAATGATGGGCTGCTGAGTTCATCTGTCACACCATCTGTGGTTGCCGAGATGAGTTGTTCTGGTCTTGAACTGGAGTAACTGTGATCTGCAGCTGAATTGGTTGAAGATTTTATTAATACATCCTTCATTTATACAATCCCTTTCACACATAAGGATCCCAGAGCTCTTATTTAGCCATCAGGTTCACTACCTAGAGCAATAGAACAAAAATAGTTCATACCTTTAACCCGATTAACAAAAAGCTTCAAAGTTGTAAGTCTTCAGTCCATTTCTGTTGTTTTCTCTTGTATGTGATAATCTACATCCAGAGGCGCAGGCAGACACTTGACAAGAAATATATAATTAGTAATGGACCCGTGCCAACCTTGTATGTGATAATCTACATCCAGAGATGCAGGCAGACACTTGACAAGAAATATATAATTAGTAATAGATCCATGCCATGAAGCTTCAACCTATAAATCCCTAAATGGTTCTGTCCCAGTTTTCCTGTCCAAACATGTCTCTCCCTCTGAACCTTCAAGGGCTTTAAGATCATCCAGGGAGGCCCTGCTCTTGACCCCACCGCCATCGCAGTCACGTTTGGTGGGGATGAGAGACAGGGCCTTCTCCGTGGTGGCTCCTTATCTGTGGAACTCCCTTCCTAAGGAGGTTAGATCTGCCCCCTCTCTCTTCACCTTTAGGAAGAAACTTAAATCCTGGTTATGGAAGCAAGTGTTTGCAGATCAGACCGATTTTACTGGCAATGATGAGATTTTATTGGACCGCAATTTGGATGGATTTGGATGATGTTTTAACCTGCCAAACTGTTTTAATGTATATTGATATTTTTTAGGCACTTGATTGTATTTTATGAGGTGTTTTACTGTTTCAGCATCAAATTTTTGCCTGTTGTTAGCCGTCCTGAGTCCCTCCTTGGAGGTCGAGATAGGATGGGATACAAATGTTCCAAATAAATAAGATCCATGTAGACTTGTGAATAACACAGGTTGAAAAACTGATGATTTTAAAAGCTACATGGCTGGAAGGCTAGAAGCTATGAATACAAGAGAAAAGGTTATTTCTTACCAGTAACTGTAGCTCTTTGCGTAGTTTTCTGTGAATTAATACCTTTACTTTTTGAATTCATACCTTATACGTTTTGGTGGTATCGCTCTCCCCTCCCCCCAAGCGGGACTGGGTGGCTGGTCCTGCACCTCTAATATGGAGTCTTATGGAAACAAAATGCAGACTATTCAAAAACCGATTGAAGAACATATTAACCTTAATGAACATTCCAACTCAGACCTCCAAATGACAATCCTTAAACAAAAATCTGGGAACCTGGAAAGAGAAGAAGCTAGTTTTAACAAAGACAATGATTTACTACAAATTTTATAACACTAGTTGACATCCCAACAACAAGTAGGCCCTCATTCTTACTATTTTAGTCTCCTTTCTAAGCCTATGCTAATATCAAAACACCAGACCAAAAATACAAATATAGGAAGAATACACGTTGACCCCCTTGCTCACACTCCAAAAAATTCCTTCTTTCCCCTGAGGTGTTTGTGGGCCTCTCTAGGTCCTCCAGTAAAGTTATATAATATGGTTCAAGTCCAAGTACAGTTGAAATATAGGTGTTGCCTCCAGTTAACGGTATTCACAGGGGGTCCTGGGATGTATCCACCATAGATATGATGGCCATATTATACTGTACAAAAGTGTTTTCTTCTGCATTGCAGGGAAGTCTGCAGTTATTATTCAGCTTTACATGCATCAATGACATAATTGAAGATTTATGTTCCTAACTTGTCCCATAACAAATGTTGTGTAAGGTGGAAGTAAAGGAGGTACACCTATTGTTGTTTGGTGAACTAGTAGATAGACACATGCTTGGGGGTGTGTGCTTTCTTGCTTTTGTCCTCCCACCCCCCAAGACATCTATGCTGAGATCAAGTGGCTGGGTCTGGATTTATATAATTCAAACAGACCCAGGATGTGCTGTGTGTGCCAGCTGCTCAGGCCTGGAAACATATGTCATACCCGTCAGCAGTTCATCAGTAACATTTTTTAAAAAAAGAAAAAGAAGAGAGGAAAGAAAGGAGGAGAAAAAAGACTTCAATTTCACAGCACTTGACCTTGTTAGCCTTGCAGGTGTCAATAATATTTTTGACTGATGTTGCAGCTCAGATATGAGTGTTAGTATCAGATGAAGGAATTATGGGCTTCTTCAGAGAACAATTACTGCCTCCTTTGATAGTCTGTTTGATTTCCAGTGATCAGAGAAAATTCCTGTACTGTCAGTCAGGGTAATAGAAAAGCTACAGCCTTTCAGGACATGAAGAGAAGAGAAGAGAAGAGAAGAGAGAGAGAGAGAGAGAGAGAGAGAGAGAGAGAGAGAGAGAGAGAGAGAGAGAGAGAGAGAGAGAGCTGAGAGTTGTTCTGTAGTGTGGTACTCTGTTTTATTTATTCATTATTTATACTTATTTGATACAGTAAAACAACAACCCATCACCTGGAATGGTAGAAATAATTAAAGAGACCATTTAAAACAAACATTAATCCAAACAAGGGGAGAGGGCAACTGTACACCTGCCAGTCAAGTGTACACTATAAAACTAAAATCAACAGTAACAGGAAAAAATACCAATGAAGCCATAGAGATTAGAATAACAGATACTACACTTGATCTTAGCCAAAAGGCCGAGAAGCCATAGAGATTAGAATAACAAGATTTTAGCAGGGCCGGGGGGAGAACAATTATAAACATCTTCACTATGGTGATATTGAAAAAAAAGGAAGGCGGGTATGAGTTGAATACCCCTGGGAAGAGTGGGACTGGAAGACACCAGCAAAATTACAGTCTCCCATTTCTCTGGTTGAGTATTGCTGGATCCTCCAATTGTTACCTCTTTAGAAAACAGGAAAAATGATTCACTGAAACAACATGGTAGCTACCTGCCTTTATGATGTTTTAATAATATGTAAAAGTTCTGATGAATTTGTCCTTATTTCCCATGCAGTACATTCCTGACCCCATAGACGCCAGTCTCCTCTTGTATGATTTTAAATATCATTGCCTGATGTAACAACCTGAGCTTCAAAAGGTAATATATTTTGCACCTTTTTGTTGGCATAATGAAGTTATTTCCATGATACAGAAAACCAAATCTTTCCCCCCATTTTATTCTCCATAGGAGCAATGAGTAATTTTAGCAATTATCTTCCCACTGTGAGAAAAAAAAATCCACAATTCTCAAAGGCTGTTCACAGTCTGGATCTTATTTGGAAAAAAACACATTTGATGTGCACGCACAAAAACCATAATTTTCTCCACAGAAATACTATTCTTTCTGCTGGAAACAGTATATAGATAAAAAAGAAACTATGTAAATTTTGAACAGAATTTTGAAACTTCAAAGATTCTCACCTGTGTAGGGTCCTCATCTAGGTTTCTCAGTACATGAAAGATTCCCACAAGTGCGGGTGATTTTTGAAACAGATTTTTGCAAAAACTTTCCATATTCTTTCTTTCCATGATGTGTGCCTTGGAATTTGTAGTATATGCATTTATTATGTTCACACATGTCCTTAAATACACGTGAAACTCAGCCATGAGGGAAATCTCTTTTTGGTGACCTTTGTTACACCATGTTAAGGTTTGAGCACATTTAGTCAAAAGTTAGGAATCTGAAAAACTACCTTATTTTAAGTTAGACCTCTGGTCTTTAAAAGTACATATTGCTTGCACTGGAACTGCCAACATGTGGCCCACTATGATGGCTAGGCTACTGAACTAGCCTAGCCATCATAATCACTACTGAGGGATAACACAGGCCAATATACCAGAAGGGTAATGCAATCAAAATCTAGGAATTGTCTGAAACTGAACCTTGCACATTTTCCTGGCAAATTATGTACTCTGCCACCATTCCTGCACGTGTCCTCTCCCTATTTAAACGTATGTTCTTACAGATATTCTTATTCTCTTTGGAATAATAACAAATTTTTTGGCATGGCTTTGGGATGTTGTTCATTGTATTTAACCCTACATGAATAGAAGCCCGGCACAACATTGGGCCTTCCTATCTGAGTGACCGGCTGACGACCCAATGCAGCGAGAGGCCAGCACGCTCCATCAACGGTGACCGCCTGACTACTCCTGGAGTGCGGGAGGCTAGACTGGCGGAAACTCGGCGGAGAGCCTTCTCCGTCGCGGCCCTTCGACTTGGAACTCACTGCCGCCCGCCCTCAGAGCCTCTCCGACTCTATCTGGATTCCGCCCAGCCCTGAAGACCTGGCTCTTCCGCCTAGCGTTCGGGACTGGCTCGGTACCCTGGACTACTTGAGCCACCCCTCCTGTTTATATTCCATGTTTTTAAACTGTTGTACATTGTTCACCCTAGGGTTTTAACTGTTGTAAGTCGCCCGGAGCACCGCCGGTGGAGGGCGACTCACAAATATTAAAGTATTATTATTATTATTATTATTATTAAAGAGGCTTTCCTTTAGCTCCTTCCCACTACAAGTCTTTGCTGTTCCTCCCACCTTTCCTTTTGTAAGGGTTGCAATATGTTATGGATATTGTAGCTTCTCCCAGCACTTTGAAGAACCATAGACCACAAGGACCAGTCAATCCAACCTCCTGCCATGAAGGAACATACAATAAGAGCATTCCTGTTAGATGACCAGCGTCTCAGTCGATGAGCTGGTGCAGGCTTGGAACGCCTCACTAGCTAGAGCTCGACGAGATTGCCCCTAGGCGCCTCTCCCGACCCGCAATCATCGGTCCCCTTGGTATACAAGGGACCTCAGGGTTATGAAGCGGGAGAGGAGACGGTTAGAGCGCGAGTGGCGGAAACTCTGTGACGGAGCCTCAATATCGGCTTATAAGTTATTCAAAGAAACTTATGAGCAAGCTGTCAAGGCAGCCAAAAAAGTATACTTCTCTGCCTTGATAGCGTCTGCTAGCTCACGCCCGGCTCAACTCTTTAAGGTAATTCGATCCCTGACGACGGTCCCTACCGTCCCAAAAAACAGCGATCAGGCCCTTACCGCCGGTGTCTTCCAGAGCTTTTTTGCAGACAAGATACTGAGCCTCCGCCGGACCTTCCGGCCACAATTGATACAGTGAGAGAGCTTGAGACTCCGTGGCCCTCCTCCGGGCCCACCATCTACCGGTTTCGGCCACTGGACGCAGATGCTGTTGATAAGGTAGTGGCTGCGGCCCGCCCCACCACCTGCTCCCTCGACCCGTGCCCCTCCTGGCTTGTTAGATCTTGCCTGGAGGGGTTACGTGGGCCTCTGTTGAATGTCATAAACAGCTCCCTTGAGCAAGGAGTCTTTCCAGAGTGCTTAAAAGAGGCGGTGGTGGCTCCATTACTGAAGAAACCATCATTGGACCCTGCGGTTCCTCTCAACTACCGCCCAGTGTCGAATCTTCCATACCTGGGCAAGGTAGTTGAGAGGGCAGTAATGGAGCAGCTGCAGTCCTTCTTAGATGATACAACATGGCTAGACCCCTTCCAGTCCGGCTTCCGTTCGGGGCACAGGACGGAGACGGTCCTAGTCTCCATCACAGACCAACTCCGCTGCCAGCTTGACCAAGGCGGGTCTGCGCTGCTCGTGTTATTGGACCTCACGGCAGCGTTTGACACGGTCGACCACAATCTTTTGATCCACCGCCTGGCCATGGCCGGAGTGAGGGGGACTGTCCTTAAATGGCTGGCCTCCTTCCTCCGCCAGCGGTCTCAGCGTGTGAGGAGGGGCGGGGAGGTCTCCGAGGGCTCCCCATTAGTGTGTGGAGTCCCTCAGGGGGGCCATTCTTTCCCCTCTATTATTTAACATCTACATGCAGCCGCTTGCACAGCTGGTGCGGAGTTATGGGCTGGTCTGCCATCAGTACGCCGATGACACCCAGCTCATTCTGAGGATGGAGGGCAGGCCGGAATCCGTCCCCGATAATTTCCAACATTGCCTCGAAGCCGTTACTGGATGGCTGCAAGCCAGTAGGTTGATGGTGACTCCGCGAAGACGGAGATCTTGTGGCTGGGCGGCCCGGGCGAGGTGGGTGCCCGGCTTCCGACCCTGGACGGTGCGGCGCTGCATCCAGCGCCGTCGGTGAAGAGCCTGGGTGTCCAGTTGGACTCCCAGCTGACCATGGAGGCCCAGGTCTCCATGGCCAGCAAGGCTGCTTTTTCCATCTCCGCCAGGCAAGGAGGCTGGCCCCTACCTCTACCGGAGCGACCTAGCCACGGTGATCCAAGCCACGGTCATCTCGAGGCTAGATTACTGTAACGCGCTTTACTTTGGCCTGCCTATGTCGTCGATCCGGAAGCTCAAGCTGGTGCAGAACACTGCCGCCCGGCTCCTGTCTGGGGCACCAGCAGGATGCCGTATAACACCAATTTTGCAGGATCTGCACTGGCTGCCTATTGAGCACCGGGTCGCCTTCAAAGTGTTGGTTCTTACCTTCAAGGCCACACACGGCCTGGGGCCAGCGTATCTGAGGGACCGTCTCACCCCATATTGCCCAGCGAGATCACTTCGGTCCGAAGAGGCCAACCTGCTGGCAGTACCATCTGCAAAGTCGGCACATCTAACATCGACCGCCGGAGGGCGTTCTCTGTTATAGCTCCCACACTATGGAACGCCTCCCGGCTGAAGCCAGAGCCCTGAGAGATCTGTTGCCATTTAGACGGGCCTGCAAAACTCATTTGTTTAGGCAGGCCTTCGCGAGTAGGCCTCGTCTATACTCTCTGGGCTGCGATATTTTCTGCTGCTCAATTGTTACATTGCATTTTGTTGTTTAATTGTTTTTAACTGTTTTTATGTTTTTAACCTGTGGCGCTGTGCCATTGGCTCTGTGAGCCGCCGCGAGCCCCCGGGAGTCGGCGGCGAAGAAGCCCCAATAAATAAATAATAAATAAATAAATGACCATCCAGCCTCTGTTTAAAAACCTCCAAAGACAGTGTTTTTAAAGGCTGCAGTGACAAAGGGGGTGGGATATGTCTCCTGCACGAGGAGCCTTGGAGTACTAGAGCTAATGCTGTAAGATATCTGTGCTGACTTGGAGATTTCACAGGCTCAGATGTAGGAAAAGGGCAGAATGTTCAATTGATTGGCAATCTGAGATGGGACTCTCTATCGTCATGGTAACATTGACTATGTTTGGAAAACTTTTGTGATCTTAAAAGTCTGCATTTTTTCTATTGAAGAAGTACACTCTCTTTTTTCAAATCTTTCATATCCAGTCCTCTTTTTTTGGAGTAGATGTTTTCCCAACCTGGTTTTGAATGAGATCCAGGTTCTGGAAGACTGTCAAGTATTATTAATGATACTAGACAGTGGATTATTCTTCAAACTTTAAACCCCTTCTTTGCTATCAGTTCATCATGTGTATACTGTGAACTTATTTCTCCTTCTCATGGAACCTATATGCTGACACAGCACTAGTTTCCTGGCCTAATTTTATAAACTGTTCAGCCGTGCTGTTATTCACTGTTTTCTTTTAATCATGTATTCTTGTTAACCTCTTTACCCATTCAAAGTTGTTGATTGTGATTGGCACCAAGTATTAATTAAGGCATATAATTTATGACACAAGAGATTGAAATTAATAAGTGACAATACAATTACATGGTTTGCCTAATTGTCCTTTAGTACCTTCAAGACTGACACTATTGGCCACATTCAAAGTTAAAAGCACTCTCATAGACCACACAATAAAGCACAATCACAAATGAAGGCTTTTGTTAGAAGAAAATACAAATTTTTTTTGTGGGATTTTAAAAACTTTATCTTACAGCTACATCTGCATGTTCGGGTCAGTTTCAAAATTAAATATACGTAGAAGATAATATTCCATTTGGTGAAATTGCTGAACTTTATAATTGAGTTTTACCCTGTTTTTCTTGCTATCAAGCTCTGAAATATAAGTTTAATGATACCAATATTATTTCATGATAGTTATGCAATTATAGAAGATTTCTTTATATAGTATATTACTTACCCGATATAGCCAAAGGCCAATGTTTATATGAGAAACATTGAGGAATCCACTACAGATGCGGTCTTGAAAAATGGCGGGGTTTTCCATGTTAGCCACATTCATTTCATATTATATTCATATTGTCTTGTTTCATTTTCCATTAATTATTTCCTCATTTGCTTTGGTTACTTGTTGTTTTTCCCTGTTTCTGATTCTTTTCATTTTTACATCAACCACAGAAGGAACACCATCTCTGTTCTAACAACAATGACTTCCAGTTACCAAATGTATATGGCTGGGCAGTTCCAGGTTTTGCAGTCCTACAAATTAGCAGTATTTCAAAGTGAGGAATGTTCTCATTCTGCTTTCTCCAGAGACCTGTTCTGACCAGTTTCCTTCTGTACCTTCTTCATGTATTTCTCTTTTTTTCTAGAATTATAGAATCATAGTGCTGGAAGTGACGACAAATAGCATCACCTTTAATCCTTTGCCAGGGCAGAAACCCCACAGCTAAAGCTGTCCTGGTAGATGACCATCAAATCTTTCACCAATCATCCAAGGAGACTATTTCATTAACCCCATATCATGGGAGGGGAATTATTTTGTGGAATGAGCAAATAATTATGGTAGAAAGTAATAATCTGTTCTTTTTGCATGACTTTTAAGAGGGTTTAGAGAAGTAGTAACTACTGTGAGAATGGAGACCATTTTTGGTTCTGTGGATTCATATTAAACTGCAGTGTCCTCAAATGAACCAAAATTCATGACTAAGGACCTCATCACATTGATGAGACACCCCCCGGTGCCAATTTTCCAGCCTCTGTGGCAAATCAGCAGGACAGCAGGGCAGTCCCAGTGCCCCACCCACCTAGCAGAAATGCTTCCCCATCACGTGTGGGGAAGTATTGCCGTGTGGCTTGTCCCCATGGTAGCCCCATTGTTCCAAACAGAACACAAGGAGGTTCTTGTGTTGGTGGTACAGTGTCCTACCATGCTGCTGCCCCAGTTAAGCAATAGAGCCCAGCCAGAAGTAAGGCTATGTCGTGTGATGACTGGTATGGGACTTTGTCACTCAACTGGGGTAGCAGCATTCTAGGATGCTAAAAAAATTACCATGTGATGAGGTCCTATCTGACTTGTGGCTTAAATTGCTAAAGTTATTCTGTGGCCTTTTCTTGGAGAAACCAAGAAATGATTACCTTTCATTTGTGTAGTAAAAGTGGAGCTTGGAGAGGATTATATGAAATTGGACATCTGGGGCAGTGTGTGTGATCAACAGGCTATGGTTTCCCCATTTGTGACTTGGATATTACCCCCTGGATCAGCATATGTAGAGCCAGGATGGTTGCACCACAAATTCTTGGAAGTTGTTAATACAGTCATGGATATTCTTCATGTGAACAATTTCCTTCTCTAAATACACTATTTCTTGACAGATTGAACATGTTGTGAAACTGCTGTTGTAGCTAAAGTAGAGCTGGAAAGTATGCTATCAGTGGTTTCATAAATTAATATCAGACGCAAGTCCTTCTTTTGATGAAAACATCCATACCTGAGAAGGAGATATTTAATTTGTCCCTCTTGCACTTTAGTCCTGTCCATCCCTGCAAGCCTACTTTTTGTCATGGAATTGGAGCAGTATTGGCATAAAGGTTGTGATTTTCCCCTGGATCCTACATCCTGTGGATGTTCTGAACATGTCCTCTGAACAAAATTATTTTTATGAAGATGCTCTCAATGAAAATATTATGCTACCTGTATCTGCAGAACCACTACATGTTTCCATGGCTTCACTCATTGACTTAGAGCCTCCTGTACAAGCTACGCCCTCTTCTCAGTATGGTGTTGAAAATAATAGGATTTGTTATCAGTGGTTTTACATATTCATGCAAGGTCTGGAAACATTTCCCCTATTGATATGGGGGTTGTGTTTTATTTACTTTTACAAAAGGACAGCACAAAGCTTATCACGTCATGGCTGGCTGCCTCTTTTCAGAGCATTCCAAAGCATACCTGTTGCCAGTGGCTTGTGGAAGACCCCTCATTTCCCATGTTTTTCTCTTGGTCAGCACAGTTGTTATCTGTCCACAGATCATTTCTTGGAACATTTTCGTCACTGTTGCCATTCCTTTTTTTACATAGAAATAAAAAATAATCAACATGCAAGATGTGAGCATTCATGTGGTATTGCTTTTCATTTTTAATGGAAACAGCAGAGATCGATAAAGCTAAGAAGAAGAAGGCAACGGCTGTAAGCAGCCTTGTACTAGGGCTGTAATCCTGATGAATAATGTTGCTGTCATAACAGCAGGGATAATTTAATGCTGACACTTAGCAGCATGATAAATAGCTTGTCAGACATAGGCTGTGACAGAGTCAAGTGAAACTAGCCATGACAAGTTCTGAAATATTAATCTTCTACTAGACTGTGACTGTGTTGATGGGGTAGTAGTGTATGGCAGATCAGGAGGGGAGACACTTAGTAATATAAACAAATGTACTTTTAAAGCAGAATGTTTTTATCGCTTAAAGATTCCCTGCCTTTAGAAATACTATTCACATTTCCTTTAGTGGAACAAAATCAACCTATTCTTCCTGTAAACATTGGACTCATCTCTTCCATTTTCATTGCTATTACTTTATATTTGTGTGCACATGGGCATTTATGACTGTCCTTGTACTCATATGATGACACAGACACAAGACTCAGTGAAATTAGAGCCTATTTTTTTAATTGTACAAATATCCAATGTGCAAGCCAATGTGATGTGTGGGCATGACTTTGGATGAGCAAAGACAGTTAGGCCAGGTCTCTGAATTGTGAGTCTTCCAAGCTTGAAGCCTAAAGTATAGACCCTGTGGTTCAATTTAGTTTGGCTGCTTGAAGATTTTCCACCAGGTGGCACTTTCCGGCAGAAATCATCTCACATCTCCCTTCAATTCAGTGGGTAATAATAGGCAAATCTTTGAATCCTGTAAGCTTATGGTAACACTAGAAAAGCCTTCAGCAATAACTAATCATAATTATGCACCCTTCCAGTTGAAACACATATACAAAAATGAGCCAATTAGCTAAATAATAACAATAGCCCAAAGGCTCCAACATTATATAGCATTCAGAAGGCAAAGAATTTGTGTTCAAGGACAAAACACAGCACAAAAAAGAAATCCTACTTAGCCCCTGAAAATATTATTGAAAATGTGCATGCTACGTAGAGCATGTGTGGGGACTAAAATGAGGGAAGTGGCTGCAATCATGATCACATTGTATTGAATAACTCGGTACAGTCTGGCCTAATGCTAGGTTCATCGTGACATCCCATTTGGACAATTATTTGGGTCGGACCGACCCATTCCCATGATAAGGTTAGGAGAATGCACACATTGGTTTCCAGATCTGATATCATAAACTCATGATATAGGGATTCATTCCTAGTTGAGAATGGAGAGCTTCAGCTGAACATAGTGAAATTGTTCCACCCTCTATTTCTATTGGCACCGGGAATGTGGCGCAGCTGGCTAAGTGTCAGCTGCATAAGATCTCTCTGACCAATAGGTCATGAGTTTGAGGCCTGAATGGGTCGAGGTGGGTGCTTGACCTTTAAGTGTAGCCTGCTGTTGACCTTTGCAGCCCAAAAGACAGTTGCATCTGTCAAGTAGGAGATAAAGGTACCACATTAAGTGGGGAGGCAAATTTTGACTGAATTATGAGGCCATTAAAAGAACTCCAGGAATGCTGAGGAATGCGGAAGGAACATCAAGGGACGCTGGGAACACTGGGAACGCTGAGAGAATAGTGCGTCAGCTCCCCTTGGTGGCCAGAGTTTGCCTCTGTTCATCTATATGTGTGTATGTGGAAATGGCCGGGATTGTCTGCTAAGTATGTGTACATGTATTTTTGATGTATTTGTGCAATACAATATACCATCATTGGTTATTTACCTTTGCCTGTTTGATGTGAAACTGTCCATTTCATACCTCCCCAGGACTAAAACCTTGTGTGCCATAGATTTGTATTCCCATAGCCAACCCTGTGTTTTTTGCAAGTATGTGTACCTGTAATCCGCTCTGAGTCCCCTTTGGGGTGAGAAGAGCGGAATATAAATAAAGTGTATTATTATTATGTCTGAGTAGTGTTACATACAGTTTTACCAACTGGACTTTGTTTACACGTGATGCCACTGCACACTGAAAATCACACCATTCTTAGATCATATCATGCCAACATAAATCAATTAGTTTTGATACATGTTGTAACACATGTTGTGATGCACAGGATAGAAAGGAACACTTATTATCCATGTCTTGTTGACAAAATGCACTTTTGTGATGCACATTTGCAAACATACTGAAAACTCTTAAAAATACAGGATTTTCAGATGAGTTTCCAATATTGAATTTATAACTTGATGCTGAAGTTGCACATTATGATGGGTCTGTTCACACACATCTTTCATATGTACTGGAAAGAATGACGTATATTAGAAGATCTAGCACATTTCATGGATATGACTTATGAAGTAGCCATTTGGTGCCCATGCTTTAAGCATCCAGGACTCTAGACTTATCAGAAGACCCACTATTGTGTGGTGTGAAGCAACAGAAAGCTCTCATTTTGCTGCTATAGCATGCATATTGTTCTTCCCTGAAGCTTCATACCATTTCCTGGACCTGGGAGAAAATAAGTGATTGAAGGCTTGAGGAGGCATGGTTTTCTGAATGTCCTGGAGGAACAGATAAAGTCAGCATTGATGTTCTTCCTAGCATGTTGGCTTTGATTGCTTTTTTCGAAAGAGTTCTGGAGGAAAACACTGATTGGTGATAGCAAGGAAGAGCTACATTGATATCATGAATTTTAAGCCAGTGGTCAGTTAAAAGCCCTGTATATTCCAGCTGGCCATTTGATGTCTATACTATTAAAATCAATAAAACACTAATAATTTTATTTTATTTATTTTATTTATTTTACTTTGCTTCTAGACCGCCTCTCTCAGCCCGAAGGCGACTCGATGTGGTGTACAAATAGCAGGAACTGCTCAAGACAAACAAATCAACAATTATCAATACAATTTCAACATATACAATTTAACATTTAACGTTAAAAACACAATATCAGCGTCTCATTATTAAGTCGATTTCCAATTGCATCGTCGTCGTTCCTTAGGTCTCTATTTGATAATAGCAAGTAGCAGTTCTTTTTGCAGGTAGATGTAAAAATTAGAATGCTAAAGAAGAGATGGTAACTCTTTAGGTTCATGCACATAGAGAGTATCTCATCTCACTTCATTATATTCATAGCTTGCTTGATAAAAGGATCAGGGTAATTCATGAACTGAAGTCCCTGGATTGAGGAAAAATGAATCAAGTACTATATGAAGATTTAGTGTTTAAATCATGGGAAACTTGACGGGTCATGATTTTCATACTATTTATCAATCAAAATAATGTCAAGATACTTTAAGTTCTGTACTTTACTATTGAGAAGACCAGTTGTAGCAGGAAACAGCTCTCATTTCTATGGTAATGCCTCCAAAGATAATGGCTGATTGAACTATTGTTATGATGTAATAATACAGTAATGCAATGTGTTTTACATTTTATTTTCCTTTCCCAGCAATTTTTAGAGAACACATCCAACTTCTCTATTTTTGTAACCAATGTGGATTTTAGCTGGTCAATCACTAGCAGAAATACATTTTACCAATCGAAAGGTTGGCAGTTAAAAGCCTGGGCCGAGGTGAGCACCCAACCTTCAGCCCAGCTTACTATCCACCTAAGCAGTTTGAAAACAGCTGTCAACTGTGAGTAGAAAATAGAAATGGTTGGTCCAAAAAAAATGTTTCTAAACTTGGGGGGGGGGCGAGCCGCTTCCGTTTCGAAATAGATAGACTTCCGTAATTTTCAGGGTCTACTTCTAAATTGAAACGTTAATAATTACGAAATTCGTTACTATTTCATTACTGGCTCCCACACATGCGCATTGTGCAGGAGATGCCCTCCACCCCTCCTTGCCAGCTGGGAACCAACCTGCATTAAAGCTAACATGGGTTAGTTCCCAGCTGGCAAGGAGGGGTGGAGGTGACCAGAACGCTAAAGGCGACTGCTTACTAGAAAACCACTGACAAACAGCTGGGCACAAGCAATGAAATAAGTGATTGGGGGCTCAAGCTAAACACACTCTAATGTAATATCAATCCAGCCATGTAATCATAACAATAACATATCAGTATCTAAGAGAAATGTATATATTCAATGTTCTGATACTCAAAGCATGTGGTATTCAATGCAATGATAAAGATATTACACAATAATCATGGAACAACACATTGTGGAATACAGAGAGTTGGAAATAAAGGATAGGGGCCCCAAGATAAACATTCTAATGTAATATCAATCCAACCATGTAATCATGACAATAACATATCAGTATCTAAGATAAATGTATATATTCAATGTTATGATACTCAAGATATGTAGTGTTCAAAGCAATGATAAAGATATTACACAATAATCATGGAACAACACATTGTAGAATGCAATGAGTCAAATATGCTCTGGAGTTACATTACCAGAGGAGTTGGGTAGGTTCGTTCGGAATCTTCGTTATTCGGGTTAAAATCAGAATAAATTGATTGTTGAAGCGATTTTGAAGCAATTTGGGAACCCGGAAGAATCCTTGCCATTTTGAAGCCACTGTCATCTTTTTTTCCGATCCAGGAAGTGAATCGGAAACGAATCGGCATTTGGAGGCAAGCAGCTGCTTGCATGCTAGGATGGTTGTCTCCAGCCATTGAGGGGAAACCACCTCGGGAGGGGCGGGGTTTCAGCATGGCAGCCATTGCCCTTTAAAAAGGGCCGCATTTGCCTCGTGGGCTCATTGCGAGCTGGGCACGCGAAGGCAGAGGGACTAGGGCAGGCTGCTTGGGTAGGAAAGGTGCCACGCCACCGCTTTGCAAGGGAACAACATACCCGGGGAACCTAGTAAAAGCCCCCCCCCCCATGTTTTCCTGAACAGGGTGGGATTTGGAGGAGAAAAGAAAAGGGGAAAGGAAGAGAGATAAGGAAAGAGGAGAAAGGAAGGAAGAATAACAGAAGGAAAAATGTCAGTTTAAACCAGTGTGGATGAATTCCTTTCCTTTCTCACCCGCATCAGTTTAAACCAGTGTGAATGGGATGGATCCACATCAGTTTAAATCAGTGTGGATGGGATGAATCTGCATCAGTTTAAATCAGTGTGGATGGGATGGATCAGTGTCAGTTTAAACCTGTGTGGATGGATTCCTTTCCTTTCCCAGCCGTTTTAACCAGACTGGATGGATTCCTTCTTTTTGCTTCCCCCCCCCCCTGCTTTTTTTCTGGAGTAAAACAACTACTTTCAAAGTAAAGACCACCCAATGAAACAGGAAACAACATTCTGAAACCATTAACAAAGGAATAATGGTTCGGACATTTTGAAAAGTTTTGAACTTTTTCTTTCTGTGTAAATCGGAATTGACTTTAGATCTGAACCACCAGCACCCCCTATATCTGAAATGAGTTTTGAACCTTGTTTTTGTGTGGATCAAACAAGCCTAGTAAACAGTTACTGAGCTCGGATGGGCAGGCTGGAGCAAATCAGTTGCAAGGACAAGGCTGATGGATAAAGTGCTGAAGCCAGATGACAAATTAGGAGTAGAAGAGCAATATTAAATAGAACACTATAATTATGGGCAAGGAACAGTAATAAAGTGCAAGGGCTAGATTTTGGGGTTATAGCTTGGGAGGAGGGAATTATCTGTGGAAATGTTTAATCAAAAGGACAGTGTAACATCCATGTTTTTAAGTCCTTAGGAAAAGTGGGGAGAGAGTTTCAGAAACGGGGGCCACCATCGAGAAGGCTCTCTCTCTCTTCCTCACCAACAGTGCTTATGACAGGGATGGGAGTAAAAGGAGAGCCTCGCAGAAGATCTTGGAGGTATTTGAACAAGTGCAAGACAAAAATGCTTAAGGCACATCTGGGTTTAACCATGATTTGTCATTTGGAAGCTCTATTGTGGGTTCCAGGTATTTCACCATTTCTTTCCCCACAATTCCTAATTCTATTGGCAATTGACTTACTTTTCAATTCCCCATGTAGAGATGAGTAAAAATTCCCAAATTAACATGTGTTGGGAATTCCCCCTTGCCCATTTGTAAATAAAAACATCAGGTCTTCATGAGGAGAAGAACCGAGATAAGCAGTATAGAATCTTTTATTCTGCCATAATCTTTAGAATTAAGGAGGTAATGTATATCTTTTTTAAAGCAATGGCTAATGCTCCTTCAGGCAATGTGGCTCCCACTGAAATAAGCCTTTAAAAAGGTGCTTTTACTCAGCTTCATTGGAAGGGTATTGAGAGCAAACAAGCCCAGAAAAAGTGGTTCCTTAAGACTAATGCCTTAACTCTGCTGTAGTTGAAGGATTTTGAGGGGGAAAGTGGAGTGGAGAGACAGTGGGAGGGCACACATGTCTCCCATGTGATGGCAAATCAAACTGATAAATCAGAAAGAAAGTGGAGAAAAGGATTACATGTGATGGGGGTAAGAAAAGCTGCGTTTAATTTCAAGTCTAAAGAAAAACCAATGATCTCAAATGCTTTACTTATCCTGTGGGATGAAGTCCAATAGGGTTTTAGATTAGCTACTTTTTAGTTGCATTAAAAAACCATCAGAATGTTGTATGTGCATTAACAACTATGTTATGAGGCCACTTTGGCTATAAAAGTTTCTTAAAAGCCATTTATACTGCAAAAGTTGTAATCCTAGTCATTTTAAGCAAATTACTTATAAATAACATATAATTTGTACATGTTATTTCCCAGGTCCATGAGGCCCACACTGTATGCTTTCAATGCATCTAGTATTTCTTGCTTTATTTGCAGAGATCAAATCTGCAATGAAATAATGTGTAAAATTGAGCCTTTATTAATATAACCGTTATCAAATATGTTTTCTCTTGTGAGCTAAATGTGATTACATTAGCTATTGCCTCTTATGACTTCAAATTATACTTTAGAAGTGGGAACATGCTTCTAAAAATGGCTGTCTCAGACTAAGCCTACTCTGGGGACATAAATTACATATCCATTTATAGATAATATTTATTGATACACGGTTTAATTAGAAAAAAGAAATCATGTTGTTGTAAACATTTTCCCCCATCTGTTTATTTTGCAGAACATTTTAGGTCAACTTTGACATTCTTCCTTAATTAGGCAGCTCAGGCCCTAGGTGTAATGATCTGTCCATAGCTTTTGCAAATTGATTTATCCTTCAGTGATAGCTAGTGCTGCTGACTTAAATGTCAGATAGAAATTGCTTTATTTTGCTTCTTCTCCTTGCTTGCTTTTTTGTTTTTATTATTTCAGAACATGAATGATTTGCTATAGCTTTAATTCTATTGTGAGAGAATTTTAGTAGTATGTAATACCTATATTGGTATGTAAAGCAGAATTCAGATGTGTGGGCTGAGTATATTATATTACTCATCTTACTAATCAAAACCCTGTAGAGGTCTATAGCATCTGGGTACAAAGGGGGCATGACACAATTATTTTGCCATCTTAGACATACAGTGATTTTTGTCAAATACTCACCTGAAATATTTTAATAAGTGGAACATTAGGCTATATGTATACTGATTGCTTTGTGTATTTGTTAAATTACTGGAGTCCCCACTTAGCTTTATAGGTGCTATACATAAGAACCAGAACAGTGGTCCTGATTTAACATTAGGTGTATTTTTATTATTCTAGTCACGGTCTTGTATTTAGATAATTCTTCCACAAGAACTATCTTTTAATCTAATTTTATTGTTAATTTTAGTGTACCCTCCTCTTTGTATTGTTTATTGTTGTCTTATATCAATTGGCTATGTTTTTAATTGTTTATCCTACTCTATGTAGTTTATTGTATTGTATTATATTGTAGTAATTATGTTGTGACACACCCCAAGTCCCTTTGGGAGATGGGATGGAATATAAATAAAGATGATGATGATAATTATTATTATTATTAAGCCAATTTGGTTAATTATCCAGATAATTTCATGATTCTTCTATTCCAATGGCTTTTATTTTGGTTACATTGGTTTTGCATATGTCTTTCTTCTATTTGGTTGTGTGTGTGTAGCTATTCTCTACAGCAAAGGTAGAAATTTTGTGGTATTCCACATGTTATTGTGCTACAGTTTCCAGCAACTCTAGTCAGCATAGTCGATTGGGAAAAATGATAGGAATTATAGTCCAGGAACACTTAGAAGGTTGCATGGTTTCAACCCTAGTTCCTTTCTTTTGCAGACATTGCGTATTTGACAGCTAAGTAGCTGGTGGGTGCCACACAACCAGTCTATGCATGAGCTTTACATAGTAAATTCATTCAGTACATAATTGCTAAGAATTTCATTTACAGTGATGGGTTTTTTTGACAGGGGGGGCACTTTTCTTGATCAAGAGTTTAGCCACATATGAAGCCATACTAGACTCTAATGTGAGCTGTAAAAAGTGCCCTTCAATGAGCTGAAAAACACCTTCTGCATGCAGTAGAGAACTTTGCATCAAATCCAATATTTCAAAAGCTAGGCTAAACACAACATGGGACTGTTTGAGAAATGTGATATTAGTGGCTCTAACACAGTAATCAATTTGACAAGGCACATGCCGAACAACTAGTCATTGACCCCCCCCCCCCACCCCACCACCCCTCCCATGCACACACAGGGTCCAGTAGAGCCATAAAAAGCTTATTTTTTGTAAAACATATCAATTTGTTATATTTAAAAATTAGATGTGCATAATTTAATGCATGATCTAATGAAACAAACAGGAAATAAAACTAAATAGCTCTAGGTTAATGTAATACAGAAAGAAAGTGATGTAATAAAGCAAATAAGCAGGACAAACAAACACACTAACAATTATTGAGTTTACAACAGCAAAGATGTCTGTAACAGAACCAAGGCTAAATCTATAATAGTAATGTATTCATCAACTATAAATAATATGACACTCGGTATAACAAAAGTGGAACATGAAGATGGCAATAAATTATTAAAGGTTATCTGAGGATGCAACTCAGTAATAGGATATTAATATAAAAGAGTAGTGGAAATATTTAATAGCTAAAGAATGAAGATTCACTTTCACAAATGTCAGTATTTTTGAACAATCTGTGGAACCACATTTGTTGGCATTGGAAGTATTTCCAACTTATCAAGACCCCACTTTTGTCAGCTACCAAAATTTTAAAAAGATACTTTTGCTCCATTAAGCTTTGAATTGTAATTTAGCACTGCTTTTTATTATTCCAAAGGATAGTGAAGTTTTTATTGGCTGATTGGAGATCATATTTACATATTGGGTTTTTTGAGATCTCTAATAACTAAGTATTTTATAGCCATAAAACTCTAATGCTCTTCTTCACAGATAAGTAGTAATGTTAGTATACTACATTGTAAACATTCTTGTTTCCACAATTCTGTTGCAGACTTAAATATTTCAAGATGCTTTAAAAAATATTTAAATTCAGTCAGGTCACTTGAACCATCAGCTATTTACCATGGTATCTAAAGGAACTTCCATGTTCAAAGATAGTTTTCCTTATCAGAATCTAGTAATATTTATAGGAATATCTGATTTAATATATACCTATGTCTAACATTTCTAGTAGTGTATGACTGGCCACTGTATGATACAGGTTGTTGTATTAGTTGGAGCCGGGCATGATGCAACAAGTCTATTTCTGTATTCTAAGGGTGGTTAATGTATGGTTGGTCTTTCATTCCCTTATCATTGACTATTCTGACTAATATTGAAGGAACTATACAATTACTGACCCAACTTCTGCTGTCATTACATCAACCCCTTTCCTTCATCCATCAATGTTCGTCAGTGATGCAGGAAAGGCCCTTCCAGACAGACCCAAAATGCAGGACGTGTCTCGCTTTTACCTGAGACAGGTAAAAGCAAGGTAAAAGCAATTCAATGCGGAGAGAAAAGGCTTCTTTCAGTTTACTCCACATTAATGTGACACCTGGAAAGATCAGAATCTTAGATCTGGACCTTTCCAGGTCTTGGGCCTGTGAGGATTGACTCCCAGGAATGCTTCTGCAGTCCTGAGTGTCAATTTCCACAGTCATCCTGGTTCTTTGGACTCCTGGAGCCCAAAGAAGCAGGAAGGTGCCCAACCCTCCCCTCCAACCCCCCATCTACCCCAAAAAATCTTACTGGAGGGCCCTGACTGCAGTGCAGGTCCCTCTGCAGAGTACTCCTAATGGGTGAAAATGACATATCAGGAGGTGGAATGAGAGGAGGGTTTTCTCTCTTCTCACACCCACCTCCTGTCAGCAGAGAAAATTGACTGGGATGGAATCCAGCCACCCCTCAAGGGAAAGCCCAGAGTTTGGGTTAGGGATGGGGATTAAAATCTGGGAGGAAGTGGGTTATTTTAATGCAGTTTCTCCTGGGTTTTAGGGAAGTGTACAACATATTTATAAAGTGAATTGCATGGAGAGGCAATTTATCTTTGGATGCTGGGAGTATAGTGAAAGTGACTAGGGAGCCTAGGACCCCAAAATCAGCTTCACGGGATCACATTTTACCTAAAGATAAAGGTAAAGGTTTTCCCCTGACATTAAGTCCAGTCATGTCCGACTCTGGAGTGTGGTGCTCATCTCCATTTCTAAGTCGAAGAGCCGGCGTTGTCCGTAGACATCTTCAAGGTCATGTGGTCAGCATGACTACATGGAGCGCCGTTACCTTCCCGCCAAAGCGGTACCTATTTATATACTCACATTTGCATGTTTTTGAACTGCTAGGCTGACAGAAGCTGAGGCTGACAGCAGAAGCTCACGCCGCTCCCTGGAATCAAACCTGTGACCTTTCGATCAACAAGCTCAGCAGCTCAGTGCTTTAACCCACTGTGCCACTGGGGGCTCATGCTTTATATTGATATTTCTGAATATTACCTCTGCTTTATATTAATATTTCTGATTAGAAAAGGTCCTGTGATGGGAGAGTGTTGGATACTGGAAACATCTTTAGCACTTTCCCTCAAGATGTATTAAAATGTATAGAACGAGCATGTTAAGAACATAAGAACATAAGAAGAGCCATGCTGAATCGGACCTCAGCCCATCTAGTCCAGCATTCTGTATCACACAGTGGCCCACCAGTTGTACACGGGGATCTCGAGCAGAAGGGAGGGCAAAACCCTGACCTGCTCCCGACCCCCCACAACCAGTACCCAGGGAAATCCTGCCTACCTCAACCAACTCCGAGGTGGCACTTGAATGTCCTTTTCAGTAACTACCGATACACTTGGTATCCATGAATCTGTCTAATCCTGCCTTGAAGTTGTCCAGGCTGACAGCTGTCACAACCTCTTCTGGAAGTGAGTTCCATGACCCAATGACCCTCTGGGTGAAGAAATATTTCCCTTTATTAGTCCTAATTTTCCTACCTTGGAGCTTCAGGGAGTGCCCTCTAGTCCTAGTGTTTTGTGACAAAGAAAACAGTTTTTCTTTATTCACCTTTTCTATCCCATGCATGATTTTATACACTTCGATCAAGTCACCTCTTAAACCTCTTAAATGTTATGAGGAGGAACATGTTGAACCCACCTCCTCTCTATGTGTTCCACTTTTGTTTGCATGTGTGTGTGTGTGTGGGGGGGGGTGGCTTTCTGACAAGCATACAATTACTAGATAACTTTTGACAAAATCTTTTCAGGAGGGTTTGCTGTTGGCTTCCTCTTCAGGCAAATATATATAACTTGTCAAGGTCCTTCATTGAATTTCCATGTCAGAGTAGGAATTCAAGCCCAGACTTCCAGAGTTGTAGCCCAACACACAAACCACGGTGTTGTGCTGGCTCTCCACTGGAAACATTATTTTATGGGAAGTGCCCCCCCCCAGCCCAAAGGAAAAGGTCTGCATCAAGATCTAATCTCCTCTCTTTAATAGTGCAGCTCATTCATGCCCCTCCCGGCATCAATGTTTACTCTCTGCATGCAATAGTTTTGTCAAAGGCAGAAGAGAGCTGGCACTGTGTCCATCTAACTGTACAGATTCTGAAGGATGTCAGGACTAACCAGTGGCCTCCGAACTTACTGTAGTTGTCTGTCCCTGAAATAAAGCAATCTCTACCATGTGGAGAAAGCCAGATCAGTAGAAATCCAGGTTAAATGTGTGGCATGTGAAATAAGTGGTTGCAAGTTCTCTTCTCATTTATTATTAAACACAGTAGAACTAAATTCTAATATGAAGTATTTTAGCCTCTATATGGATGTTTAATCAAAAATTGCTGTTATAACTCATCTTAAAAATTGAAACCAAAATGGTAATCTCAGAGTAATTATCAGTAAATGCTGGGAAAAGACATAGATGGTCTTTCTCAGATAATACATTTTTCAGTTGTTTCACGTTGAAATGATTTGACAAGGACAGTATAAAGATTGGAACCTGTGTATAGAAACGGAAATTGATTTGATTTCCAAGTCTCCTTATCTTAAAATGTTTAGAAATGAAAGTTTTTATGATTTATTGCTTGAATTCCATAAAAGCTCTTGTTGACAAGATACAGTTTGGAGGCATGCCTGTTAACCCCAGGTTTGGACAAGCAGCTTTATATTCATTTGCTTGCTTGCTTCAATATGGTTTTTTAAAATGTGTGTGTGTATATATACACATACATTTATTTATTTAACAGAAATAGACTAGGTACCAGTGTATGTGAACTGAATTTATTTGGAGTATCAGTGTCTCACATGTAAATTAAACAAACTGCCCTGTTTAAGACTAATAAAGTGTCCATGTAAGCACACCTTCAGGTAGAAACCAAGTCGGTCCCAGGGCATGCATAGGCATACATCATCCCTGCTAATGAGAAAGTCACAGAATTATGATAATGTAGCCTTGGCTCCACTACACTGCTGTTCAACACTTCTGTCAGTGTCATTAAACTACAGAACTAAATAAAAGATTGGGTGAGTCTACATAGGCAAGAAAACCAGGACTTACTCTGAGATGAGCCCACTATCCATGTCTGACAGCACGACCATCAACCTTTCCCTATGGCCATCGGTAAAGGGGAAAAGAGGATGGATCATATCTATGTTGCTGCCAACACCACTCCCACCTAGCCACAAATTTTATGTGAATTTTTAGTCATTGTAGATACCCCATTCAAGCATCAACAGTGGTGCTAGTGCAACAAGGAAAGAAGATCACCCTTTTCCTGCATACTGGTCATGCAGTGTCTCTGTTGATGTCAAAATGGGGTGACAGCCAGGAGCTTGTATGTAGCTCTATGGTCAACTAGAAGTGATAATGGTGACATGGAAGGTATGGTAGTCATCCAGCAGAGCCAATGCAATCTTGGCCTGGATGGAATGCATGGACACCAATGTGACACTGCAGGTGTACCAAGATCTCCTGAAAAGAGAGAGCTCATCTGAACGAAATATGACCAACCATTTCATCACATTTACTAAATTCCACTGAGTGCTACACTTAAAATCTGAGAAACCACTCTTTTCACTCTTCAAGTGTAGGATAGGGCATTCTTTGTGTATTTTAAGCGTGAGGGCCAGCATTCTTTTAAAACGTTTCATGAGGTGGTGGGGAAGTGGATTTTTAAAAAATCATTTGGATGGTTGGCCATTTCTATAATGTGATGGCATTAGTTGCTCCAAGGTTTACAACAAAACCTTTCCCCAATTTGTGAGAGCAGACAAAAGTACCCTTATTAGGGAAAGCATTTACCTTTTGCTCAACAAGTTTTTATTTTGCCAGAACATTTTTTTTTTTAAAAAAAGAAGCTTTTCTGGGTCTTTTCCTTCCCTTCCTTCCGTGATATGCCTGTGCCTTGTGTTGCATAGGAAAGCTTGGTTATTATTATTATTATTATTATTATGACACAAAACACAGTATGTCACAGCAGATGAGATATATATGCTGGATTTTGTATCACAAAATCACAAGTAAAACACTTCTTAAGTGTCTAGGACTGTATGATGTATTTTCGAATGATGCGTGCAGATCAAAGTAAGGTGGCCTTTTGCAGTTGACAGATCGTGATTTTGTCAATATTTATTGTTTCCAAATGCCGACTGAGATCTTTAGGCACAGCACCCAGTGTGGAGAGTACCACTGGGACCACATGTACTGTTTTATGCCAGAGCCTTTTCAGTTTGATTTTGTGGTCCTGATAACGGCAGACTTTTTCCTGTTGTTTTTCATCAATTCAGCTGTCACCTGGTTTGGCAACATCAATAATCCAAACTTTTTTCTTTTCCACAATTGTGATGTCTGTTGTATTGTGTCAGTCTGGATTTGAAAGTCTTACAGTATTTTGCATGTTCATTTTC
>JARBWK010000007.1:63751195-63811195 GCA_030556195.1 Anolis apletophallus | reverse complement strand
GAAACATATAACACAATATCTGCTTTGAACTGGGTTTTCTGAGTCCACACTGCCATATAATCTGATTCAAAGCAGATAACATGGGATTTTATTCAACTGTGTGGAAAGGACCTCAGATAACCCAGGGCCGGCAACACTTGGGTGGTGTTGGGAGCCTGCGGGGCAGGACTGAGCCTCCCTCCCACCCTGCCTGTAATCTACCAAGATGCCCTACGCCAGGGGTGCCCACGCTTTTTCAGCATGCGAGCTACTTATACTAAAACCAAGTCAGCAAGATCTACCAAGAGAGGAGCAGGGTGGAGCCAGGGGAAGGGGGTGGGGCTTGGCAGGGCTTGGCTCCGCCCCCTCCCCCTCCCCCTCTGCCAGCTTCAGCATTTCCCCAGCTTCTCCAGGATAGAGGAGGGTAATGCCAAGCCAGTGGTGGCATAGATAGCCACTGCTGGCTTGGCATTACCATCTTCTACCCTGGAGAAGCTGTGGAAATGCTGAAGCTGGCGGAGGGGGTGGGACTTGGCTCCGCCCCCTCCCCCCTCTGGATTTAGCATTTTCACAGCTTCTCCAGGGTAGAGGAGGGTAATGCCATGCCAGTGGTGGCATAGTTAGCCACTGCTGGCATGGCATTACCCACTTCTACCCTAGAGAAGCTGTGGAAATGCTGAAGCTGGCAGAGGGGGCGGGGCTTGGCGCGGCATGGCTCCGCGCCCTCAGAAGCGCCCCATCCAGCTGGGATCGACCTCCCTAGGTCCCAGGATCGACCAGTCGATCGCGATCGACTTTCTGAGCACCCCTGCCCTACGCAATCTACCAGTAGATCGCGATCTACCTAATGAGCACCCCTGGGCTACACTGACCATATCATGCAGTTCAAATTGCATTATTTGGCAGTGTACACTTAGCCCGAGTTATCTATGAGTCCTTCTACACAGGCACTACAATCCAGTTCCAATCTGGTTGGAGATTGGGATGTCCACAAAATATACACCCTCAGTGTGCACTGTAATGCTCAAACAGATGGAAATAGTGCATTTAAAAAACTCACCAAAAATGTCCAGGGTGGGAGAAAGAACTTTTATCTATTTGAGGAAAGTGTGAAGATTGCAATTAGCCAGCTTGATTAGCATTGAATAGTCGTGCAGCTTCAAAGCTTGGCTGCTTCCTGCCTGGGGAATCCTTTGTTGGGAGGTGATTAGCGGGCCCTGATTGCTTTCTCTATTTTTGAGTGTTGTTCTTTATTTACCCACATTTTTTCTTCTGTATATGAATTTGTACATATTTAATGCAGGTTTTGTAAAGTCTGATTTTTAGTCCAAATCATTAAATGCATCCATTCATGTACATATTATTCAAATGTACACATTTCCTAGCAGATATTCATTCAGTAAAAAAATTAAGTGCAATTTTTTTCTGGACAAACACTTCAATGCATTTTAAGTGCTTTTTTCCATCACTAAAAATGACAAAGCAGAATTGTGGTTTATGGTTAGGTACTGGAAGTGTGAACTAGATGCATTATTACAAAAAAGACAACTACTGCATTTTGATATATATTCCCGTCACAGTCCTATTTTGTGTTCTATATATAATATCCCGCCACACAAGCATTACATCAAAGGAAAGGGGTAAAATATTACACAGTATGTCTGTAATGAAATCGGGACTCAACTTTACAATGTGGATAATGAGCTTGAACTGTAGCAGCATGATCTAGCTGTGATATATCTCGTTGTTTGGAAACAATTATTTGTCTTTGAAATGCCTCTTTTAAAAATCTTGGCACCATTGTCAGACTGATTAAGGCTAAGGTGTAGTTCTACTTGCAGACTTCAGATATCAGGCAAGAGGTGTCCTCCAACATTCTGAGATTCTCTATGGATTCTAAGTGATGGGATTTAAATTGTATGCACATCTGTACTTAGTATAAGCTTAACATTTAAAATACATACTTACTATAGCTGGAATCCTGCCGTCAAGGATTACACAATGTGAATTCTTCTTTGAATATTGTACAATGAGGAGTTCATTACTTCCTTGCATATCACCTTTTTTCAGGGCTTGCCATGATAACTAGATGGCATCTGACACAGCTCTGTCCTATAGCTCCAATGGACATTGATTGACTGTGGGGAAAGGAAGGAAAGCTGTCTTGCAGAATTTCATGATTGACAGATGTTCTCCAGGACCTCCATCATAAATCAAATAGCATTTTCCCCTAGAGGTTTATGCGGTAATACAATGATTGCACTCACGCCTGGGTACTATGCAGAGTGATAGGAAGAGTCGTGCTACGTAAGACCAAAGGATTTATAGTCTAGCAAACCACAAGTAAGGCAAAAGGAAAACAGTACACTTGACATATATTACCCAGCTAGTATTCAGAGGCAAACTACCTCTAATATTAGAAGGAATATATAGGCATCATTACTAATAACCTTCAGCTCTTGCATCCACTATGAATTTCCCAGTGCCTCATTAAGAACCTTATCCAATTAGGAAGTATTCCATTCTTAAACTGTTTGAGAATAATTTCAAATGGGTCCCATCACATGACGTTTGCCTAGGGTTGCAACTTTTTGATAAAAGAAGAAAGGACAAGTACCTAAAAATAGGGATTTTCCCCACAAAAATAAGGGACACTTCATAAAAACTTGAAAATCAATTGATGATTCTCAAGTTTTTATGAAGTGTCCCTTATTTTTGTGAAAAATTCCCTGGTTTTAGGTACCTGCCCCTTTTTCATGTGGCAACCCTATGTTCGCCCCATCCCGTTGGTATTTTGTCAGGATCTGCCTGCAAAACATAGCAGAAACAGACTATTTGCACACAGGATTCCAACTGTGTTTTTTGAAATATTACAATTTCTTCCATTGCTGAAGAGCTGGTTTTATGTGTGATCTGAAAATCAGTGTGCATCCCATCAGCAACTATATAACTTGTCATTTGGGGGCTTGTCAAGAGGTGTAATTCATGATGAAAGCAGTTGCCAGTTCTGTTTTTGGACATTGATGGGGGCACACCTCCAGGATTTCTAAAATTTGTAATTGCTGCTTTACCTTATTATTATTTGTATTTCTTTACTGAAATCACACTATTTCTCCTTTCTGTTGTATCTGTACATGTTACAGAATGTTAATGTGTAACAGAACTTTAAAATAAAAGAAGTAAAAGAGCAGTTCGGCTGTACTTTAATTGTCTTTTTATATCACAGAAAAACTTGCAAATGTAATAAAAATAGAAACAGATTTCATTGTTACTTTTTCTTAATAAGCTATATATACTGCTGCACAAAACCTTCTAAATTCCTTCCTCAGCTAATGTCACCTTGGTTCTAGGCAGGGCTGGCCCTAGGTAATTTTCAAGTGTAAGCAAACAGTATTTTGGCGCCCCTCCCCAAACCAATCACTGAAAAATAAAAGGTGGAAGGTAGAGGTGAATAAAAGAGTTACCTTACAAACCAGAAGTTTACTTACAACATTCTGTTCATATAGTTACATTACATAGAATTAGCACAAATTTAACGCATTATTGACAAAGGATAAGCTAATGCAAAACACAAAATCAAATATACCTTTGGTTGGAATGTATCCATAAATACATTTGAGATCACTATGACTGTACGCTGGTAGTGTCAGAATTTAGAGACTATGAAATATGTTTAGCTTGCTAAAATGTAATGCTTCACTATCCCATATGTGATTGAGTTGACAAAAAAGGTGACTGAACAGAGATTTGTAAAGGTTGTCTCCTGAGGAAGGAGTAGTAGTAGGTTTCATTCCTAAAAGTGCCATTGATCCCCAAATCATTGTATCTGATCTATATTAACTGCTATTAGCTTGAAGTTACTGATTATTATGTGCAGACTTTTGCCAGGAGCAAAAATATGATTACTAAAAATATGCAAAAATACACAACACAATACAAACATAATGCAACAAAATCATAAGAAAGTCTGCACTTTGGAGCTACGGTCTTCCGGCATTGTTATATGCACCTAAAATATGAGCAACAAAGTTAGAGGAAAAACTGGTGGTGACTGAGGCCCCTTCCACACAGTTGTACAAAATCCCACATTATCTGCTCTGAATTGAATTTTATGGCAGCGTGGACTAAGATAACCCAGTTCAAAGCAGATATTGTGGATGATCTGCCTTGTGAGGATGCCTGCCATAGATGTAGGTGAAACATCAGGAGAGAATGTTTCGGGAACATAGTCATAAAGTCCGGTAAACTCACAGCAACCCACCAATTCTTTTTGTTTTTCCTAAGCAAAAGACATAGTGAATGGAACTGTTTTAAATACAAATCTATGTATAACAATCCCCTCCCCTTCCTCATTCTTGGATGTACTTTAGATTTATGAATACACATAACTTACTAAGAAAACTCCATAACTAACTTATTATACTTTCCTTGCCCTCCACCCCTTATGGTATAAAAGTGTGAAAATGAAAAACAATAATAATTGCCATGAGTTAATGCTATGGAATCCTGAGACTGAAGCGTCATGAGAAGTCTCAGGGCCTTGTAAAACTGCAACTCCCAGGACTCCATAACATTGAGGTATGGAGGCTAAAGTGGTGCCAAACTGCATTGACTCAGGCCCCTTCCACACAACTGAATCCCACATTTTCTGCTTTGAAGTGGGTTATATGGCAGTGTGGACCTAGATAACCCAGTTCAAAGCAGATATTGTGGGATTTTCTGCCTTGATAATCTGGGTTATGTGACTGTGTGGAAGGACCCTTAGTCACAGTGTAGGCTAGAGGTGCCCCTCCACATTCTAAAAATGCGGTGCAATCTTATCCCTACCTAAGGAAGTGCCTATTAAACACAGTGAGGCTTTCCCCACAATGGCCGACGAGAAGTATGCTCTCCTTCCTTCCTTCCTTCCTTCCTTCCTTCCTTCCTCTCCCCTCCTTCCTCCCGCTCTCAATGATTTGACACCCCAACACCCTGCCTGCTTCCTCCTCCTCCTTCCAATCTAGTGTCTCCCCCTTTCCACCCACCTCACACCATTAATCCCAACTGCGCTTCCCCCAAATTGGCATCAAAAGCCTGTTAAGTTAATAAAAGTTTGTTTGTTAACTTCTAAGAGAAGCCTCCATTGTGCCTCTTTACACCAGAGTATGCCAGTTCCCGCCTTCCCACCGTTCCAGTCAAGGGGGAAAGATTTTACCTCAGATTCTTCTCCGTTGTGTTTTAAAAAGGAGCCTAGCTGAAATATTATTTTAATGGAAATCCTAAAGAGTAAACTTTAGGTTGGTGGCAGCGTTCAAAGTGATTAAAGCCTCTCAGTTTATTAGCCCAAGTCGTCACATATTAATTGGTGTCCAGTGATAGGATACCTGATTGCTGATGTGGCATGATTTGATCTAGACTACTTCTAGTATCTGTTAATAGCCTTAATCCTATTTTAGGGCCAGGTAGAAAAGTGTAGATTTACCATATTACCATTGGTTTAGTGGATGGAGAAGGGGTTGAAAGGATAAGAAAAGCTTTGGCAGGGATGAAGCTAATTAAGATATGGATGACTAATAATAATAATCGTTATTTATACCTCACCACCATCTCCCCAATGGAGACTCAGTGCGGCTTACATGAGGCCAAGCCCAACAACACAACACAATAAATGAAATCAAAAACACACACAATAACATGGTAAATTACATAAACATAAAATACAGCTAACAATATAAAATTAAAATCAATCATAACACAGTGAATGTGACAGCGGCAATGAGCGGGCCGCATGTACAGAATAAAATATTAAAGCTAAAAACTAAAGACTAAAAACATGGGGTGAGATAAGGATGGAGCAGATTATTTGTGAAGGAGAAACTTTTTGGAAATAAGATCAAGAAAGATCTTCGTACGGGAGAGAAGGAGATATACTCTAAGGACAAACGTTGAGGGATAGCAGCAATATCAGGATTGTATGGTTAATCACCAAAAGCTCAATGCAAGAGCCAGGTTTTGAGATTCTTCTTGAAACTTCCTAAGGTGAGGGCTCGCCTAATCTCACCAGGCGGTGTATTCCAAAGTCAGGGGGCCACTGAGGAAAAAGCTCTCTCCCTTGTTCCTAGAAGGTGGGCCTGAGATAACAGCAGGGGCAAAAGAAGATTCTCCCCTGAAGATCAGAGGGATTGGGCCGGTTCATGGAGGGAGATACAGTCACAAAGGTAGGCAGGTCCCAAACCTTTTAGGGCTTATATGTGATGGCCTGTACCTTGAATTGGGACGGGAAAGTGAACGGCAGCCAGTGGAGCTCCTTAAACAGGGGGGTCATAATGGGGGAATGAGAGTAGGCCAAGAAAAAAGGGGAGTGCAAACTCACTGCCCATACAGTTCAGGGAACAAGTTGTGCAAAAACCACCCAAGAAAGAGCAGATGAAGGAGAGGTTGTAGGAGAGGAGCAATCTTAGTGAGGTTGAAGCAAATTAGATAAAATGGTCAAATGTTTTCAGTTAGGATGCAGAACTTTAATGATTAGAATTCAAAAAAGGTTCTACTGTACTCAATTCCCCTTTTCAATGTTGAATCATTCAAACATTCAAATACTTACAAAAATATAGTTCCATTAATATAGATGTAGAATTTTGCTTTAGAGAGTTGTACTGTATTCCAATTGTGCCGCTTTTAAATTTATGCAACATTGACAAAGCTGTTTTTTCCCTGTGATGAAAACAACAATCTATGTTTTCTGCAAGTTCCAAGCATTTTTCAAGTGCTGTTTTTAATTTCTCATCAGTGTTCCCCAAGTGGTCAAGAACACAACATTTTGACTTTGTTTGGAAAATTGTCAAGTACTCATTCCACCCCTAATCTGGTTTAACCAGTTCCACTTTCTCATCTGTTTACCTTGAGGATGTAAAAAAACTGCAAGTGATTTCTCACTAAATATGATAATTTGATGATACTGAATTAAAGCAGTGTTCATTGAAAAATAAAGAATAAAACTATAATTATTGTTGTCATTTATTAATGCCATATTAATATCATTATTGAATGAGGAGACGGAATCTTATGAATATTCAATACAAGGACATAATATAGTTAATTCTGATGAATATGTTGAAAAATCTGTAGTTTAAATCAGCTAATCATTTTTTGTCTGAAAATGACAAATGTTTAGGCACTTGTAATTGAAATAATGCTATCTGAAAATGTAATAAAATTACCAGAGCTTCTTAAATAGTGGGAGGGAAGTAATGTTACCACTATTTTTATTAAATTAAAATACTGTTGAAGTCAAATTCTGAGAAGGATACTGACAACATGGAAAATATAGAGCAGGTGTCCAAGATGACAAAAGTTCTGGAAACTATATCCAGTGAGGAACAATAGAGATAACTGATTATGTTTACTCTGGAGAGAAGAGGAATAAGATATGATATGATAGACGTTGTGAAAAATCTGTTATGTGAAAGATAGAGTGAACTTGTTTTCTGCTGCTTCAGAGGATAGGCCCCAAACCAGTGGGTACAAATAACAAAAGGAACTTCCCTCTCCCACACAGCTGTGGGTGGGAAGTGGTTTCCCTCCTCCCCTGTGGATGAGGCTGAAAGAAAGTAGCCTTAGATGGGCTACTTTCTCAGGGTGGAACTACAGGTAAATGTTCCACCCTCTCCTTCATTCTTGGCATGGCCACCGACCCACCCTCCTGCCCATTAAAAGTATAATTATTAAAGTGGTCACCTTTGAGGGCTGGGTAGGAATTCCCCCTCCTCTATATTCTAGGTTTTTTTCCCACCTACCCTGTACTGTTTCAGGAGGGCAAATTGGGAGTGTATGTTTTCTTAAATAGGCATACTGAAGAGCAGCAAGGGATTTGATTTTGGTGTACACCCAAGGCACCATTTTTTTGTGTGTAGGCCAGGAACTGAAACCTTCACCTGTGGTTTAAGTAACCGAGTTGAGGGTGAACGGAAATGGCCTAGGAACAGGAGAATCTGCTCTCAATAAATCCTTGAGGCAGAATTCTCTGTCACATTTCCCTTAGTGGTCACTCAGGGTTATTGCAGCCGGGGACATAGGTGTTTCACCTAAATTAGCCGGAAGGGAAGGCTGAAAGAGTCACTACCTCAGCTTTACCCACACCAAGTTCATTTCTCACTTTAGAATTAATTGCAAGTTACAAAGTATAATTAGGTAGTATTAATAAAAGTTGCCCATAGTTAATCCATTTCAATTGTGTTGCCTCTTTACTGCAGGGATTGGTTGGCAATAGGAGATTCTGGATAAACACTAGGAAGACATTCCTGGGTCTAAGAGTTGTTTGAAAGTGGAATAGAATAAGCCAGATGGTGATGAACTTTCATTTCTTGAATGTTTTTAAACAGAGGTTTAATTGTCATCTCTGAGATATACTATAGCTTGGAATCTAGGGAATCTTTTTTTAAAAAAAGAAGTAACGTTATAAGCACTAGGTGGGAAAGAGCTGTCTTTAGTTTGGGCTCTTGGGGGACACGAGGTTATTGATGTCTTTGCATTTACCAAATTCCTTGTCAAAACACACTATTCTTTAGACTTAATTTTAGGCAGAACTATCTTATGTGCAAGGAGGTATGTATGTGTGAAAAGTGGAGATCACCAGAGCCATTGCTACACCCAAGGCTTTGAAAATTCACAGTGGTCAAAGCAGAAGACTTGGAGTTTTGTCCTTAGTGTTCTATTTCCCCCCCCTCCAAAGCAATGGAAGGAAAATAGTTATGCTACCACATGTCTCCTGTAGGTCTTGGGGGTATATTGAAGAAGCAAGTGGCTCTCAGGAATTGGCAACTCCATAGCTGGAACTTTTGAGGGCATCACCACTAAGGGAGAAATTCTTGATGACCAATTTCACTAATATGGGGAAAAGTACAATTCCCTCCTCATTCTTTGCAATGTCATCCTAGAAGTCCCTCTGATTTTCACTTAAGAACCCATATCTGTCATTTATTTTCAGTATTCACATGCACAACAATAAAATTGCAGGCAAAATTGAATCCTGTGTCTGATAATCCAGATAGAGCTATTTGGATAGGTAACCAAGCCAATGTTGCCATTAGTCTTCTCGTTGTTATGAAAATTTTCTTCTCACATGTAGATGCAGCTCCCAGTCTTTTTTATAGCCCCCAAGCTTGGGGTTTACTGCTGCTTCAGTGATTACTTATTCACAAGAGGAAATCCTAAAACCAGGGGGCCTTACACACTATAAAAATATGGCACTATCCAATGGAATTTTGAAATACTGAACTGAACTGAACTTTATTATTTATGAGTCGCCCCCCACGTTTGTGCTCCGGGTGACTTATTTATTTATTTATTTATTTATTTATTGTTCAATTTTATATTCCGCTCCTCCCAGCAGGCTCGGGGTGGGTGACAGTAAATATAAGTGGGCAACATGTCACAGCATGTCGACATGTGGCCCTACAATAAAAGCATAAAAAGCATAAAAACACATTAAAACACATTACATCACAAACACAGGGCATGGGATGATATACGACGCAGTTCTTGGTTCAATGTGCCTAGTTAAAGGCGAGGTCGAAAAGGGCGGTCTTACATGCCCTTCGGAAGGGGGCCAACTCCGGGATGGCTCGGGTACTGTCCGGGAGGGAGTTCCAGAGCACCGGTGCAGCTACAGAAAAAGTTCTCTGTCTAGTCGTAGATAGATGGCAGGAGCGGATCGATGGTACTAATAACAGATTTTGTTCATCTGAACGCAGTGATCTCAGGGGAGAATACGGGGTAAGGCGGTCCCTCAGGTACGCAGGCCCTAGGCCGTGTAAAGCCTTAAAGGTCAAAACCAACACCTTGAAGGCAACTCGGTACTCAATAGGAAGCCAGTGCAGTTGCCGGAGAATAGGTGTAATGTGCTCTCTCATTGGCGATCCCGCCAGCAAGCGAGCAGCGGCATTCTGCACTAGCTTGAGTTTCCGAATGTCGACGAGGGAAGGCCAACGTAGAGGGCATTACAGTAGTCTAGCCTCAAGATGACCGTCGCTTGGATTACCGTGGCCAGGTCGTCCCTGGACAGGTAGGGTGCTAGTCGCCTAGCCTGTCGGAGGTGGAAGAATGATGTCCTGCTGACCATGGAGACCTGAGCCTCCATGGTCAGCGAGGAGTCCAGCTGAACCCCCAAGCTCTTAACCGATGGCGATGGGCTAAGCCGCTCACCGTCCAGAGTAGGCAGCCGGCACCCACCCAACCCAGGCCGACCGGGCCACAGGATATCCGTCTTCGACGGATTCACCTTCAGCCGGCTGGCGCGCAGCCAACCAGTCACGGCTTCAAGGCATAGGTGGAAACAATCGGGTACGGAGTCCGGCCTGCCGTCCATTCTCAGCAGAAGCTGGGTGTCATCAGCGTACTGATAACACTCCAGACCAAAGTCGCGGGCCAGCTGGGCCAGGGGGCGCATATAGACGTTGAATAATAAGGGGGAGAGGATGGCCCCCTGGGGGACCCCACAGTTAAGTGGGAGTCTTCCGGAGACCTCCCCGCCCCCCTCCACACGTTGTCCCCGGTCCTGGAGGAAGGAGGCCACCCATTTAAGGGCAGTCCCCGACCCCAGAGCCGGCTAAACGGTGGGTCAACAGTGCGTGGTCTACAGTATCAAACGCTGCTGTCAGATCTAACAAGACAAGCAGGGCTGATCCACCCTGGTCCAGCTGGCGGAGAAGTTGGTCTGTAATGGCGACAAGCACGGTCTCCGTCCCATGCCCAATACGGAAGCCGGACTGGAAGGGATCAAGTCCAGCTGTGTCGTCTAGGAACCGCTGCAGCTGATCCGCTGCTGCCCTCTCAATTACTTTGCCTAGAAAAGGCAAGTTGGAAAAAGGCCTGTAATTGGAGGGAGCCGAAAGATCTAAATTCGGCTTCTTCAGCAGCGGTTTTACCATAGCCTCTTTTAATCCCCCTGGGAAGACTCCTTGCTCAAGGGAGCTATTTATGATCTTTCCCAGGCGGCCTCGTAGCCCCTCCCGGCAAGATCTAATAAGCCAGGAGGGGCATGGGTCGAGGGAGCAGGTCTAGCTGCAGCGAGTAACCTATCGACAGCTGCTGCGTCCAGCGGTTGGAAACGGGTGAAGGTGGGCCCGCCGAGTGGTGGCGGAGTCTCGAGTTCGCTAACTGTATCAAAGGTGGCTGGAATGTCCCGGCGGAGAGTCAAAATCTTGTCGGCGAAATAGTTCTGGAAAACCTCAGCTGTTGGAGCCAAACCCCTATCGTTTGGGACAGTTGGGATTGTTGTCAAAGACCGAATTATCTTAAACAATTGGGCTGGGCGTGAACTGGCCGACTCTATCAAGGAAGAATAGTAAACTTTTTTCGCCTCCTTGATAGCTTGCTCATAAACCTCTTTAAATTGTTTATAAGCAGATTTCGATGCTCCGTCACGGAGGCTCCGCCACATGTCCTCTAGCTGTCTTTTCCTCCGTTTCATCGCCCGCAACTCCTCAGTATACCATGGCGAGCGATTTCTACGGGGAAAGAGAGAGCGCCTGGGGGCGATCTCGTCTAAGGCAGCAGAAAGACTGGCATTCCAGTATTCTACCTGCCCGTCGACCGAGTCGCTGGGGGGTTCCCAATCCCTTAGAGCATTCAGGAACCTAGTGGGTTCCATAAGTCTCTTTGGGTGAACCAAAATGACTTACACAACTAGCAATTAAAATATTTAAAATATTAAAATATTTAATGGTTAAAATACTAAAATATCAGACTCGGTGAATTCCGAGTCGCTGGTTCCGTGTTATGCGCAGGCTTTCCTGAATAGCCATGTCTTAAGTGCCGCCAAGAACTGGGGCAGGTCGAGGGAGGCTCTTTGGTCTGGTGGCAGAGAGTTCCACAGGACGGGGGCCGCAACAGAGAAATACACCATCATGATAGCTAAACCATAGAGCTATAAGTGTGTGTTATGAAGTTCTCCCAATGTGTATTGTTGCACAGCTTCTGTAAATTCTAGCCAGCTTAACCAACGTTGAGGATTGACAACATTTGCCAATGATGAGGATTGTTCAACAACTTTTCAAGGGCAGCACATTCACAATCTTGATGCTTAAATAATACAAGATAATATTGGTTCACTTTCTTAAGTAAAATTGGGGTGGCAATCATGCACTCTTCTAAAATTTGTTGTATTCCAATTCCCAATATTATACACCATAGGTTGTCTAGGTATGCGAAGACTTGCAGTCCAACAATTGAAGGGTCTCATGAGACATATCCCCGAGCATTGGAGCACTCCAAAGCCACATAATTATTGCCACACACATTCCACTCACATGCCAGATAAGCCAAAGGACACCTAAATTTTTCTATGAGAATTCCTTAAAAACACTTTTCTCTTTTGCTCAAAAATCTGTGAAATTCTAGGATAACAGGTTGCTGTCAGTTTTCCGGGCTTTATAGCCATGTTCCAGAAGCATTCTCTCCTGACGTTTCACCCACATCTATGGCAGGCATCCTCAGAGGTTGTGAGGTCTATTGGAAATTAGGCAAATGGGGTTTATATGTCTTTGACAACTTTATTAGAACAATTAGAGAAAATCTGGAAGTCATATCCAGCCCAAAGTTAAATGAATACATTTCCTTTGACTTTCAAATAGTAATATTTTTGTAAAGTTGGCATATCATGAAATGACATAATTCACTGGAAAAGATAATGCTGGAGAAAGTGAAAGATCACAGGAAAAAGTATAGGGTATTTTGGAGGTCTCCCATTCATAGGGCCGCCATAAGTTGAAGTCAACTTGAAAGAAGTTAACAATTGATTCATTAAAGCAAGGTTGAAGCTACATTCTTGAGTCTGAAAGGCATGAATTGGGCCAACAACCAGGATTCTTGGTGGTCTTTCACTCATAAGACTACCATACATCAAGGCCTACTTGATGGCAAACAACAAATTATTGTTTTTAATTAAGATGTGTAGATTTTCCTTAGAGCTGTCAATTCTCTGCATGGGATAAAACTGGTGTCACAATTACCCATCTGAATGCTGTGCTGGATTTGTAATTTCATGTGTGCAGGTATAGTTCTTTCTCCTGCCTGTAAATTAAAGTCACAATAGAATCCTGGTGCCGCTATTCAGAGATCTAATCTTCTGTAAAACAAGTGCTAGCATAAACAGGGGGCATTTTCTTCTCCTGTGCTCCAAGCCACCCCAAAAAAGGTCAGATAGCGCATTCTTTTTTTAGTCGCAGCCAATAAAGCTATATAAAGGTGGCATATCCCACTAAACAGCCACAATAATGTTTGCATAGATGTAAAGAGACACCAGAATTGAGATGGAATTATTTAGCATTAACTGAGGAAGGAGATGGCTTATTTGATGTTGCAAGGATTACATCCCTTGAGAGATAGAGAAAGCAGGTGCTGAATGTCTAACTTTTACAATGTGTGTCTTCATGTTGGCTGCATTAGGCAGGTAATCCTTACTAGCATCATGTGTACCATTCACACCAAATTTAAAGACATTTTGAAGAAACCTTTGTGGGAGACTTTAGGTTATGGTTTACAGGAAACAAAGAATGAAAATGAGCAAAAACCATTTCAATTTAATGAGGCGAATTAACTGTGCTATAGTGTAGGCAAGAGTAGTTGTGTTTGTTTGGAATGCAAAAACAGTTGAACCTTAACATCAAATTTGATAAGGCTTGGGCTGTCTGAGTTTATTGAATTGGGAGTACACAAAGGCCTTTCTTACCCCTGCCATCATTTACATTTTTACTTGTGTGGTTTTTTAAATGTAGTTCTGTAGCAGGATTTCTTGAATCACTGTATATAATTGTACCAAATTACTTTAAGAATAAACTGGCAGACATTTACATACTTTCATTTCAAAAATATTGGGCTCCAGTAAGGTATCATTAGCCACATTTATATTCCATGGACATCAATGAGAAAGGTTAGTCATCACAAATTCATAAGAAGATCATCTTGGCTGGATTAGATTAAAGGACATAGAAACAGAAGGTGGGAAGAGATCACAAAAGGGCCAGACAAGCCAACTCTCTGCCATGCCTGTATATCTAGGTCTTTCTAGTTCAGCATTCTATTCACATAATGGTCAACCAAACACACAATATACTTCCACCCCTCAAACCTGGAACTCCATTTCCATTTATTTTAATGTTGCTAGGATAGAGCAAACTTAACTGGGATCCATATCACTGGTCGGAATCCTGTATGTTGTTTCACTAAATACAAATTTGCTTAACCATGTAGCGGAGGTGATACATAACCTGGCTACAAAATTATAAAGCTGCATAATGGAACGTTGGCAACAATGTCCGATGTATATTGGAGATCCAATGCATATTGGGAACCATAGTGCATTAGTCCTGATTCATTTTGATTCCATGCACATCACTCCCTTTGAAAGCCCTGCTATGCAGCTGCATAATAGTTATCCTCTACTGCAGTGCTTCTCAACCAGTGTGCCGTGAGCGATCATCAGGTGTGCTGCGACAAAAGCTCTCTGCCCCCCTTCCTTCCCCCCTCCTCCTGTCGAACTCTTGCTGCTTGGGAGAGGAGGAGGAAGGGACGGGCGGCGGTGAAGAAAAAAAAGAAGGGACTGGGGCACCGCCTCCTTCGGCCGTTTCCCCAACCAGCCTCCAATCTGCCATGACGCAGCCTGGGCATGACGCAGCCTGGCTCCGCCCCCTCCCCCCGACTCCAGCACTCCCACAGCTTCGCCAGCCTTGAGGGGGCAGTGCCAAGCCAGCGGTGGCAGAGCCAGCACAATGCTGGCTTGCCCCCTCAAGGCTGGCGAAGCTGTGGGAGAACTGAAGCCGGGAAGGGGGCGGGGCATGGTGTGGCCTGGCTCCTCCCCTGGCTTCGGCACTCCAAGCAGCTGCTCCCAGCAGCTCACCATCCCCCAGCCATTCTTTTCTGTGTTACAGTGTCATTTTGTGTCATTTTGGTTGGTAGTGTGCCCCCAGATTTTTTTAATGTTAAAAGTGTGCCGCGGCTCAAAAAAGGTTGGGAAACACTGCTCTACTGGATGTGCAGTTCTATTTCCTGCATTCACAAGTCCATTTACAAGTACATAACATCCCAATAATATTCCAGAGTATGCATATGGTAATTGAAAGAATACCAAGACTAGATTTAAAAGTACTGATTTCAATGGTAGGTTACATACCTGTGACCATCTTTCTTCGAGTGGAGCTCTGTGAATCCACACTTATGAAGTTTGCACGCCAGTGCGGGCTTCCAACGGAAACTTTCCCAGTTTGAAAAGTTTTGGCGGTAGCTCCGCCCAGCCGGCCCGGAGGTCATAAAAGGCGCCTCCATGCGCGCCCACCCCATTCCTACGCCACAATTGCAACTAGGAAAGGGTGGTTTGAGATAGAGGGGATGGCCGGGCGGGTTCGTGTGGATTCACAGAGCTCCACTCGAAGAAAGATGGTCACAGGTATGTAACCTACCATTCTTCTTCGAGGGCTCTGTGAATGCACACTTATGAAGACTTACCGAGCTAAGGTAAAGGAGGTGGGAACAAACCAGCCAAATGTTTGAAAAACCGAACAGGTTTATTGCAACCAGCAATATGCATAAATAACATTATCAACAGTGTAATAAATAAGAGTGGAAGGCATGCTCCCACTGGTAAACATAGTGCAACAAGCACCATTCATGTCAGGCACCCAGGCCTCACAGTATAAAGTGCAACAAGCACCATTCATGCCAGGCGCACAGGCCTCACAACAGTAAGTGCAACAAGCACCATTCATGTCAGGCACGCAGGCCTCACAGTATTAGTGCACAACAGGTGCAACATAGAACTATAAGAATTCTAGGTAAAGCGCGCTTTAACGGGTAGACTGTGACCCCGGGTGCCGGGGCACGGTAACACTTAGCCTCTCTAAAGGTAGAGAGGTTTGATCGACCCAGGAACTGTCGATCTAACGGTTACGTAGATGGGAGAAAACAGGGTCGTATGCTAGACACTATTCCTGAGGGCCCTTGGGGGTGAGGATCGCTCGACGAAAGGCCACCTCTCTCCCAAATAGGGTGTCTACCCAGCAATGGGACGTGAAGGTTGAGGGGTTTGCCCAGATGGCCGCCCTACATATTGAATCCAGAGGGATACCCTGGAGGAAAGCCGTCGATGTGGCTACTGCTCTCGTTGAGCGGCCATTAACTCTAGGGGGACACGGTTGACGGGCTATCTGATAGCACAACTCAACCAGGGAAGCCACCCAATTCGACAGCCTCTGGGACGACACCGGCAAGCCCAGCTTGTCGGTGGCGTAAGCGACAAAAAGTCTAGTCGACCGTCGGTAGTCTGCAGACCTGCCCTTGTAGACCCAGAGGGCTCTCCTCACATCGAGGGCTCTGAGGGTTAACTCGTTCCCCCCAGATGGAGCGGGCACCAGGTCTGGAAGCACAATGTCAGTGTTCACATGAAAAGGGGACACCACCTTCGGGAGGAAGGTGATGTCCGTCCGCAAGATGGCCCTGTCCGCCAGGAATAGCAGGTAGGGCTCGTCCACACGCAGCGCCGCCAGCTTGGAGGGTCGACGCGCCGAAGCAATGGCGACCAGGAAAGCCACCTTCCAAGAAAGGAGGCGTCGGTCAATGGACGACAGCGGCTCGAACGGTGGGGCCGCAAGGCATGACAGCACCAGGTCAAGGTTCCAGCCAGGCATCGGTGGATGCACGGGAGGGCGGGTGTTGTTTACCCCTCTCAGGAATCTTTTGACCATCGGGTACTGGAACAGCGAAGGATCTCCCCTTTGCTGACTCTGCCAGGTGAGCGCCGTCAGGTGGGTCTTCACTGAAGACATGTCGACCAGACCGGCCAGGAAGTCAAGGACCGCCGGAATCGAGAGCGGGAAGATGGGGCTGGAACGGATGGTCTGGAACTTGGCGAAGCGGGTGAGGCAGGCCGAGTACGCCTTCGACGTTGCCGGTTTGTGCGCCGCCGCCAAAATCGCCGCTACGGCCGGTGAGACGTCCGGCTCCGGAAAATTCTCCATGCCGTCAAGTGCAGGGACGGAAGGTCCGGGTGTAGAAGCAACCCCTTCTCCTGAGTCAAAAGATCTGGTCGGCGAGGGAGATGTATGCAATTCCCCTCGGCCAAGTGTAGTAGGGTCGGGAACCAGACCTACCTCGGCCAGTAGGGAGCGATGAGGATGCAGTCGGTCCCCGAGAGCTGGATCTTCTCGATGATCCGGAGAAGAAGCGGGAACGGCGGGAAGAGGTAGAAGAATCCCGTCGTCCAATCGAGCAGGAGTGCGTCCCCGAGGCATCCCCGGTGAGCATTCGGGGCAAGCCGGGCACCGAAAACTGGCAGTTGGCTGTTTTCTGGCGATGCGAATAGATCTGCGTCTGGGAATCCCCATCGCTGGAAGACACGGTGGAGTTCCTCTGGATGCAGCATCCATTCATGGGACGACCAGCTGGTTCTGCTGAGAGAGTCCGCCTCCACGTTCTCAACTCCCAGGAGATGGACGGCCCTGGGGGTCACCTGGTGACGAACACACCACTCCCACAAGCTCTGGGCTAGGGCAAGGAGTCTTCTCGAGCCCGTTCCGCCTTGCTTGTTGACGTAGTACATGGCCACTATGTTGTCTGTCCTGACCAGTACTACGTGTCCCCTGACTAGAGGGGCGAAGGCCCGAAGAGTCTTGGCTATGGCCAGGAGCTCGAGGTAATTGATGTGGTGGAGCCTCTCCACTGCCGACCATTGGCCGTTGATCGACAGGCGCTCTGTGTGACCTCCCCAGGCTAGCAGCGACGCATCCGTCGTTACCGTGATGGATGGGGTCACCATGTGGAATGGCACCCCCAGGCAAACGTTGGTGCTGGAAGTCCACCAACGGAGGGAGTCTTTGACCTTTTCCGGGAGGGAGAGCCTCTTTGAGTGGTGCTCCCTGACTGGGTCAAAGTGGTCGAGAAACCAACGTTGCAGCGGTCTGAAGCGTAGTCTCGCCAGTGGAGTGACGGCCACCGTGGATGCCATATGGCCCAGTGTGACTTGGACCTGCTTCGCCCGGGTGCAGCTGTTCACTTCGTGCCGAAGCGCCTGAAATCTGACCTCTGGCAGATAGGCGAGCTGATCGACGGAGTCGAACATTGTCCCGATGAACTTTATGGTCGTGCATGGGACAAGCTGTGACTTCTCCTCGTTGAGACGTAGGCCTAACGACGAGAGTAGTTGAAGTGTCGCTGTGATCTGTTGTTGCAGCAGTTCCGGGGACTGAGCCGCCAGCAGCCAGTCATCTAGGTAAGGGAAAATCCAGATTTTCTACCTTCTCAAGTGCGCAGCCACGACCGACATGCACTTGGAGAACGTTCGAGGAGCCGTCCCGAGGCCGAAGGGAAGGACGTTGAAGTGGTACGCCCTTCCGGCCACCTTGAAGCTCAGGAAATGTCGATGGGCACATCTGATCGAGACGTGGAAGTACGCGTCTCGGAGGTCGATCGAGGCGAAGTGGTCGCCTGCCCGTAGAAGTGGGAGGATGGACGACACTGACACCGTCCTGAATTTCCTCGGCAAAATGTACGCGTTTAGGTCTCTGAGGTCCAGGATGGGTCGCAGGGTACCGTCTGGCTTCGGCATGGTGAAGTACCATGAGAAGAATGCTTCTCCTTCCTTGCTCTGCAGAAGCGGTGATACTGCTCCCTTTTGAAGCAAGCTGTCGACCTCCCTCAAGATCACCTCAGACGGCTCCATCTCGACGATGAACCCCGTTGGCGGGAGCTCATTGAATTCCAAGGCATAGCCGTCTTCGACAATCCGGAGAACCCATGCATCTGAGGTGATGGGTCGCCAAGCACTGATGAAGCGGGTCAGGCGGTCTCCGAATGGTGGATGAGATAGTGGAGGTCGAGGGCTGGGAGGAGGCATGATGGCGGCAGCGGTACCTAGTGAGGAGACGGTGTCGTCCTTCACCCCATCAAACACGGCGCTTCGATTGTCCGTTGCCATTGTTCTGGCGCGGCCTCGATTTATAGCCTTGGTGGGGCTGGTTGTTCTGTTGCTGCTGCTGCTTCGGCTGCTGCTGCTGCTGCTGCTGCTGTGGAGCCGAGTATGGCCGCGGGGACTGGCGGTACTGTGACCTAGGCTGGAACTTCGCCCGTTGGTAGTACCGGGTCCTGGGCTGCGCCGGTGGTCGATCTAACTTGGCCGTTAGGACCTTGAAGTCATGATTGGCCTTCAGCTTGTCGTCCGTGCCCGCAAAGAAAAGTCCCTGGGCATCGAACGGCAAATCCTCGATGACCTTTCGGGAATTGGAGGACAACCCCGACGACTTCAGCCACGCGTGTCTCCGGATGGCGACACCGTGGGCCAGCAGCTTTCCCGAGGTGTCCCCCATGTGGCGGGACATCAGGATCTGGTGGTGTGCTAGCGCTTGAGCCTCTTGCGAGATGGAGGCCAGAGCAGCCTGTTGCTCCTGGGAGAGATCCTGGAAAAAGGGTTGGGCCCTTTCCCACAGGATCTGGTGGTAGGCTCCCATGCACGCCCCGTAAGTGGCCATCGTCGTCAGAAGAATCCAGCCCGGTAGATCTTTCTACCGACCGTGTCGAATCTCTTCCCCTCTTGGTCAGAGGGGGCCGTGGATTCTCTGCCTGAAGACTGGGAGGAGGTGACGATCATCGAGTTGGGTGTCAGCCATTCCTTCTCCCTCTCGTCGATCTTATACCACGCCTCGATACGCCCTGACGTGGGTGGGATGGACGACGGGGTCTTCCACGACGCCTTGACCACCTCTTCCAGGGGTTCTAGCATGGGGAGATGTGGCTGGGCAGAGTCCTCGACCTGCACCCTGCTGAAGACGGGGCAGGCGCTAGATCTTCTAGGCACATATGTTTGTATGCCCAAAGCTCTTGCCATTCGGCCCACTTGCTCACCGAAGGCTTTTGCGGAGTCTGTCGGTGACGAGGATGGCTCCAACTCACAGCCTCTGTGGGAGGGTGTTCGGTCCATGGCAACCGACAAGATGGACCCCGACATCACCAATCGTGGGGCTTCGCCTTCCTCGACCTCATCCTCCGACAATGGCCGAACCACTTCCGGTCCCGCCGGAAGTGAAGACGCCGATGCTGCCCTCGACATGGATGGGACTGCGGTCACCACCGTCGATGCAGGGGGAGGCTTCTTTGAAGCTGGGGCCATGGCGAGCCTTGTCGTCTGCCTGCCTTTCTCGGGCGACGTCACAAACAGTTGTCGAACCGAGGGCTGCCCCGGGGGAACTCTGACGACTGTCTGTACCGAGTCTCCCGGTGAGATGGTCTGCTGCTCTACCCCTGTCTCCACAGCGAGAACAGGGGCAGGCGGGGAATCAGGGCACGACGCCTATGAGGATGACGTCAGAGTCCTGCGCCTCTTCGGGGACGGGGGTCTCGAGGCTTCGGCCTCCAGAGACTTGTCCGGAGTCACAGGAACCAGGCCTCTGGTCTGGGCTCTACGGGCTTCTTCACTCGACCTCCGGAACGCTATCTCCATAGCTCTGTTGGAGGGAGTTCTCGAAATGGCCGACCTCTGGGAGAGGCCCGACGCCATTGAGCTCACCGACGACCGGCAGGGTGGAGGCAGCTGAACCGTCTCTGTCGTCACGGTGCAGGGCTTCTTTGGCGCTGAAGTCTTCGATGAGATAGACTTCGTGCCCTTCTCCTTCCATGGACGCTTCTTCCCGGCCGGGTGAGCGGTCGACACGGTGGGGGCTGGAGCAGCCGCCCCGGTCCCCAAGAAGGTAGATGGGACAGCCGTCGCCATCTCTGGAGGGTAGAGAGCACGCTCCGTCAGGTAGGCTCTCGCTCTTCTGGTGTGCGACGAGAAGGCCTGGCAGTGTCGGCAGACAGGAACAACGTGCCCCTCTCCGAGACACCGAAGGCACTTCGAGTGACCGTCGCAGTCCGGGATCTTGCCACCGCAGGATAAACACTTTTTGAAGCTGGTTGTGGACATGCTATGCTCACACAACCAGCCGAATTTCCGATGTTGCCCAAGTGGCGGAAAACAAAGGAATCGGGTGGGCGCGCATGGAGGCGCCTTTTATGCCCTCTGGGCCGGCTGGGCGGAGCTACCGCCAAAACTTTTCAAACTGGGAAAGTTTTCGTTGGAAGCCCGCGCTGGCGCGCAAACTTCATAAGTGTGCATTCACAGAGCCCTCGAAGAAGAAACATAATTTCTAATGCATGATGAGAAGCACGTGAATAAGTGAAAAACATGCGGTGAGTGAGTGTGTGTGTCATGAAGCCCTCTGAAAACAATTGCACTAATCATATTTATCAAGGCATTTCTACACTGACTATTTAGACTGGTTTGGAACCAGCTTGGCAGAAACTGGTTTGCTGTGCAGAAGATTACATTGCCATTTCTGGAATAGGTTTGCAACCATGGAAGCTGGCCTCCAATTGGATATAGAATCCACAGTATTTGCATCTTGACAGCCACCACAACATGTGTTTTCCCCTTTTCTAGGTGAGGTATGCACCAGTGCTCCAGAGGCACTTGAAGTGTGTGACTGTGGAGTGAGGGTGTTGGAGTGACAGTTAACGATGGAGATAATCAATTACCTGTCCCTGGGGGTTAGTTTGCTCCCTGATATCCAGCCATACCCTTGGAGTGGTTTTCAGCAGTCCAACTCATCCCTTCTTTCTAAATTTTACCAAGCACTTCAGTGGATGTGGGTGTCTATAATGCTCTTTGCATTTTGAGAAGTTGATTTCACTATTCATTGTGGTTTAGATTTAGGGCTCACTGAAGTATATTAAGAAATTTAACTTGGACTTAATTCACACTGCAGCATGCTTTGGCAATGTGCATTTTGTAACCATCACAGTTAGAAGCTAGCTAGCTTCAAACTGGATTATATGTTCAGTGTAAATGTTTCAGCAGCCTACTAACCTCATATAATTGTCAATATCTGAAACCATTTGAAAAACATACTGTACATAGATATAAGCATGGCCTCATGCATTTTTTGGAGGAAGAGTGAGCTAAAAAGTCAATTAATAAAATGATGTTTTGCAACACAACTGTCTTGTAACCCTTAGTTTGGTGCAGGTTGAGCATTCACTCATGTGCATGGCATAGCAAATGTTAACAATTGGTTTGTGACGCTTTTGTTGAGTTCAATACCTCAGTCTTAAATAAGCATGGCTATTATTCTTTGGAGACACTAGCAGACCTCCTGCAAAAGGTCAAAATAGATGCTTGATCTATTACCAATACTACAAGGAGAAATGATTTTTCTATCCATTTACTATTCAATTTTATCCATCATCTAAATTCCCTATGGCCATGTTAGTAAGAGAGATGTCCAAATTCCATATAAAATTGACTGAAGAAAACATGATTTGATTTTTTAAGGTGGAGGGAGACAATAAACAATAACCTGATAGTCCCAAACGGATCAGAAATGTTCTTGCCTGGGATAGCAAGCAAGTGTCCAGTTAAATGCAAAAAAGTGGTTATATTTATTATTTATTTATTTATATTTATTAGATTTGTACACCGCCACTCCCAAAGGCTCGGGGGTGGTTTACAACACATAGCATCAGAATACGACATAGATAAAATACAATAAAAACAATAAAAACTCTGTGAACACAATAGAACTCAGGCAAGAATCACCAGCATTCAAAAGCCTGCCTGAATAGATGTGTCTTGCAAGCTCTGCGAAAGGCGTTTAGATCTCGAAGAGCATGTGTCTCCAGAGGCAGGGTGTTCCACAGTGTGGGAGCAATGATAGAAAAGGCTCATCGCCTAGTAGATGTCAGATGAAAGGACTTTACATTGGGGATAGTTAGAAGATTCAGGTCTTCTGAACGTAGTGATCTTGGGGGGTTATATGGTTACGGAGCATATATGCAACAACTGCCTTAACAATTGAGCTGTTGACAGGTCAAATTCATACAGCTGGTTATGACCTATAAAGCCCTTTATAGCAATGGCACAGGCTATCTGAAAGATCATAAATTATCTATTATGAGCTCAGTCCTTGGGAGAAGATTTGCTATTGGTCCCACCACTGTCACAGACATATCTGGTGAAGGCACATGTTAGTTTCTAGGCTCTAGAACGCTCCCTCAGTGAAGAGTAGACTGCTATTGATTTTAGTAGGGTAGTTTAACAGTTTTTTAAAATGTTATTTTTTAAAACTGTGCATTACTTTAATCCATTTTGTGAGCTGTGATGGCATGCCCGAGGCTTTGGGAAAACTATATTGTCTGACTTTATACAGGGACTATCTGTATACCTTCTGTTAAGATTATGACTCTTAGCAGACACAGGCACTTTAGCCAAGGTAAAAAGATAACCAAAATGAGTTTACTGAAACAAGATGAATGAAGGGTTAACTCAAGCTGGGACTATCATAGGATAACTTAAAACAATACATTACAAAAGGAGACTTTGCTGGTTGTAGTCATCTTTTTGGGGGGTTTCCTGTCTCTGGCGCAAAGCAATGGTTAAACTGTCTTAATCTTCTTTCCTGTGAGGCTTAGGCTGGTTATAAGCTTCTTTTGTCCTTTGGACTAGTGGTATAAAAATACTGCTAAATGCAGCAGCAGAAGCAAGTGCTAAGAATGCCTGTTTTGGATTGCTAGGCCTAGGATTCCAGACAGTATCCAAGCCTCTATAGCTCTATGGTAGAAAAAAGGAAGTGTCCAGCAAAGAGCTCTGTGCCGGGAAAAGGAATAGACCAACTAAGACTGATCTCTGAGGGGTGTTTTTATGCTCCACCCAAAAACTAATACAGAAGAAGGTAACTACACTATTGGGAAAGCCTATAAACAGGGGGGAACTAAATCAGAGGAGAAGAGAAGGCAGAACTAAGACTTTGCATGAGCTGATAAAGGACATTAAAGAAATATGTAAGACATGCAAAGAGTGAGCACACAGCCTAATATATAGAAAGTAAACCCAAATACATGCTCTAAATAGTTGAGGCAAGTCATTTTGCTCTATCCTATTGTCAAACAGCGACAAATGACCTACAAGCATAGAACTCCCTTTTCAAATGATTGGAAGATATGTGCTGTTCATGATGTGCACCTTCAAGTAATTTCTGCCTATGGTGATCCTAAGTTTAACTCCAGCTTGCTCCTCAGGCAGGACTCCTTGTGAGTAGCCAGAAGCCCAGGCCTCCTCCAGCTGGGTATGGCACAGCAATTGCAAGGAGGCCTCTACTATAAAGCTGAGCCCATAGTCCTGCCAGGGACTAAGTCCGCGCAATTTAAATTTTAATCTATGGAAATACGCCAACTCTACAACCTGGAGTGCTTTATGTGCTTTATCGTGACTAAATTAATTAGATTGTTAGATTGTGAATGAACCAAATTATATATTTTGCTTATGACAAGACTGTAAGTAAATTATTTATATAGGAAAATATAGGTAGACTCCCTGGGGATTCCCCTCTAGGGTGTGGAGGAGCTGACCATTGCTCATTTGCCATGGACTGACCATCACCTGATGAGGTTTAGACTCACTGCACCCCGTAACCTCTGCAGGGGTGGAGGACAAATTAAGATGGTCCGCACCAGGAGGTTTATGGATCTGGATGGATTCCTGATGGTTTACTGAGGAGCTGGCAGCAATGAAGTGAATGAAGAGGAGACTAGAGAGCGTGTGGTGGAAAAAGCCTAGCAAGTCAAATCAAGCACAGCTGGATGCCTATCTATTTATTTTATTTATTTATTTATTTTATTGGGGCTTCTTCGCCGCCGACTCCCAGGGGCCCGCGGCGGCTCACAGAGCCAATGGCACATCGCCAATGGTTAAAACATAAAAACAGTTAAAAACAGTTAAAACAACAAAATACAATATAACAATTAAGCAGCAGCAATATCGCAGCCCAAAGGGTATAGACGAGGCCTAATCGCCAAAGGCCTGCCTAAACAAATGAGTTTTGCAGGCCCGTCTAAATGGCAGCAGATCTCTCAGGGCTCTGGCTTTCGGCCGGGAGGGTTCCATAGTGTGGGAGCTATAACGGAGAACGCCCTCCAGCAGGTCGATGTTAAATGTGCCGACTTTGCAGAGGGGACTCCCAACAGCTTGGCCTCTTCGGACCGCAGTGATCTCGCTGGGCAATATGGGGTGAGACGGTCCCTCAGATACGCTGGCCCCAGGCCGTGTGTGGCCTTGAAGGTAAGAACCAGCACTTTGAAGGCGACCCGGTGCTCAATAGGCAGCCAGTGCAGATCCTGCAAAATTGGTGTTATACGGCATCCTGCTGGTGCCCCAGACAGGAGCCGGGCGGCAGCGTTCTGCACCAGCTTGAGCTTCCGGATCGACGACATAGGCAGGCCAACGTAGAGCGCGTTACAGTAATCTAGCCTTGAGATGACCGTGGCTTGGATCACCGTGGCTAGGTCGCTCCGGGAGAGGTAGGGGGCCAGCCTAAAGGCATATGCCGCAGCAATAGAGGCTGCAAGGAAATCTTTCTTTGCAGCCAATATTGTGTCTTCAAAGAACTGTCCAGCGAAGCTGTTCCAAGTGGTCAGATGTTTGTTAAATCCCATCTGCTAAGACGGGATCCCCGAGAACTCGGCAGCCCTCTGCGAAGCATTTGCTCGGTTCTTCACAGACAAAGTTGCTTCGATCTGTTCTGGCTTTGACCCCATATTAACGGCGGTCTCTGAGGATGTAACACGAGTATCTGCTTGTCCGATTTTGATGGATTCATTTCAATCTTTGCAGCTCGAGGATGTGGATAAGATTCTTGGAGAGGCGAGGCCGACCACATGCATCCTAGACCCCTGCCCACCCTGGCTGATCAAGGAAGCCAGAGAGGGTTTGGCAGGGTGGGTGGAGGTGGTGGTTAATGCCTCCCTAAGGGAGGGCAAGTTTTCAGCTAGCCTAAAAGAGGCTGTTATATAGCTGCTGTTGAAGAAACCATCACTTGACCCCACCCAATTAGACAACTTTCGGCCAGTTTCCAATCTCCCCTTTTTGGGCAATGTCCTGGAACGTGTTGTGGCCTCACAACTCCAGGGTTTCTTGGTAGACATTGATTATCTAGATCCGGTACAGTCTGGCTTTAGGCTGGGACATGGTACCGAAACAGCCTTGGTCACCTTGGTAGATGATCTATGCCGGGAGCTAGACAGTGGGAGTGTGTTCCTGTTGGTTCTACTAGACCTCTCAGCGGCCTTCGATACCGTCAACCACATTATCCTTCTGGGATGCCTCAGGGATATGGGACTTGGGGGTACTGCTTTGCAGTGGCTTCAGTCCTTCCTTGAAGGTCACTCCCAGAAGGTGTTGCTGGGGGATACCTGCTCGTCCTCACAGTCATTGACTTGTAGGGTCGTGCAGGGTTTTATTCTGTCCCCCATGTTGTTTAATATATACATGAAGCCATTGGGAGAGATCATCCTGAGTTTTGAGGTCAGATGTCAACTTTACGCGGATGATGTTCAGCTCTATCACTCCTTCCCACCTGTTACTAAGGAGGCTGTGCAGGTACTGAACCGGTGCTTGGCTGCTGTGTGGGTCTGGATGAGGGTGAACAGATTGAAACTTAATCCAGAAAAGACAGAGGTACTCCTGGTCAGTTGAAAGGCCAAACAAGGCATAGGGTTACAGCCTGTGTTAGAGGGGATTACACTCCCCCTGAAAATACAGGTTCACAGTTTGGGAGTGATCCTGGACTCACCGCTGAGCCTGGAACCCTAGGTCTCAGCGGTGGCTGGGAGAGCTTTTGCACATTTAAAACTTATGCGCCAGCTGCGCCCGTTCCATGGATAGTCTGACTTGGTCATGGTAGTCCACGCTCTGTTTACATCCCAAATAGACTACTGCAATGCTCTCTATGTGGGGTTGCCTTTGAACACTTCTCGGAAGCTTCAATTAGTTCAATGGTCGGCAGCCAAGTTGTTAACTGGAGCGGCATACAGGGAGCGTACTACTTCTTTGTTGTGCCAGCTCCACTGGCTGCCAATTAGCTTCCAGGCACAATTCAAAGTCCTGGTTTTAACCTTTAAAGCCCTGAATGGTTGGTTCTGGCCCAGATTATTTGTCCGAACATATTTCTTGCTATGAACCATCACAAAGTTTAAGATTGTCAGGAGAGGCCCTGCTCTCGATCCCACCACTCTCGCAAAAATGGTTGGTGGGGATGAGAGACAGGGACTTCTCAGTAGTGCCCCCCATCTGTAGAACTCACTCCCTAAGGACATCAGGTTGGCCACCTCCCTCCTGTCCTTTAGAAGACAACTGAAGACCTGGCTCTGGGGCCAGGCGTTTGACTAGATGATAGTGACAATAGGAAAAGGAACTTTGGGTTTGCAATATTGGATTTCTCAGCTTGATTTTTGGTTTTACTGGCATGCTAATATTATTGTTAAATGAATTTATTGGTTGATTTGTTCAATGTTTTAATTTTTTTACTGTTTTTACTGTTATTCTTATGATGTATATGTTGTAAGCATCGCTGCTGCCTATGTGAGGCCACCCCGAGTCCCCCTTGTGGGGAGAAGGGCGGGATAGAAGTGTATGAAATAAATAAATACATTTCTTGACAAGAGTTATTCAGAAGAAGTTTGCCATTGCTTTCCTCTGAGGTGGACAGAATATGACTTGTTCCGGGATGGCCAGTGAGTTTCATGGTTGATCCAGGACTCAGAACTCGGTCTCCAGAGTCATAGACTCAAAGCACTGCACTCTGCCGACTCTCAGTGAATGCTGTGCTTTGCATGATTATATTGTCATCCCCCCAGTGCTACAGAAAAAAGAGCTATTTACTATGCTAAGATTCAAAAGCAAAGATACAAAATATGGAAAGAATATTTAAAATAGTTGAAAAATAGTTGAAAACATGTGTGTGTGTGTGTGTGTGTGTGTGTATCAAGGGCCATTCTGAAGAGAGGGGAAAGTACCAGTGCTTTTTCAGGGGGCAGCTGTTCCTGGCTGCCATGTTCCTACCCAAGCATTTTAAAGGGCCAAAAGTGGCACTGTGGTAAAGATAGTAGGGGTAAAGTAAAGGTAAATATTTCCCCTGAAATTAACTCTCGTTATATTCAACTCTGGAGGGTGGTGCTCATTGCCATTTCTAAGCTGAAGAGTTGGTGTTGTCCGTAGACACCTCCTAGGCTATATGGCCAGCATGACTGCAGAGAGTGCTGGTACTTTCCTGCAGAAGCTGGCACCTATTGATCTACTCACATTTGGAAGTTTTTTAACTGCTAGGTTGGCAGGAGCTGGGCCTAACAGTGGGAGCTCACCCCACTCTCCGGTTTCGAATTGCTGACCTTTTGATCAGCAAGTTCAGCAGCTCAGCAGTTTAACCCGCTGCACCACAAGGGGGCCCTGATAGTAAAAGTGTATGTTCTTTTTTTAGGTTCTCCCAGGATTGTCTAAGCAGTCACCTTTCTCCACGCTACTCAAGGATGGTTCCTTTTTTGATAAGAGTTAAACTAAAGCACTGACATTGACCTGTACATGAAGTGATCCAGTTTGGGGGGAGGGGGGGTTGGTGGTTGGTAGAATTTTTGACTTTTTGGAGATGATAAGTACAATGGTTGTAACTAGGCATGTTTAATTGAAAAAAATGGTTAAAAAGCCGTTTCGGATGTAGGAGGTGCTGGTGTTTCAACTCTAAAGTCAATTCCGAATTTCACAGAAAAAAATGTTCAAAACTTTTTGAAACTTCCGAGACTTCCAAATCTTTTCCTTAATGGTTTGAAAGTGTTATTTCCTGTTTGATTGGGTTGTCTTTACTTTGAAAGTAGTTGTTTTACTCCATAAGCAGGGGGAAGGGGAGAAGGAAAGGGAGGAAATTCATCCACTCTGCTTTAAAACGCTTCCCAGGATCCAGACAGAAGTGAGGGGAGAAGAGAGGGAGGAAATTCATCCACTCTGCTTTAAAATGCTTCCCAGGATCCAGACAGAAGCGAGGGGAGAGGAGAGGGAGAAAATTAATCCACTCTGCTTTAAAACAGCTTCCCAGGCTTGAGCTGAGGTCAGGGACCAGAAGAAGAGAAACGACTCATTTACTGCTTTGCAACAGAAATGGCAGAAAAAGCTTAGAAAGGGCAAAGGAACTTCCGGTTTCCTTAAAAACTTTGAAATTGCTGCAAAAAGCAAATCTTTCCCAATTTATTCCAAATTACAAAGATTCCGACCAAACCTAACCATGCCTAGTTGTAACATTGAGATTTCTTTTGTTATTTAAACAGTAAAGGTAAACTGTCATCAATACCGGTCACTGTTTTGACATTTCAGCTAAAGTGGAGTGTGAATGCAAGATAAGATGAGGGAAACCCTGAACCTGGAAAAGACTGAGTTAAAGTTTCTAGAATCTACACCCAATATTGCCTATCCTAGCTGGAATCTTCTGGGATTCATAGCCATAAAAGTTCAAACTCCACAATCCGCACAAATGCCTGAACTCTTTTAATTCCATCAGTTTTTCTGGAATTTTTTTCTTCCAGTACGTATGGTACAAAATAATTTGATCTTGAATATCTTGACAACAATCTGATATTTGAGGGTATTACTTTTCTTTGGATATCAAACATTAATACTGAATAATCTTTAAAATTATACACTAATTCAGGATGAGACAGTACTATCTTCCATAAATAAATAAATAGGAATTGTCTCCTGAATTTATTTTGCCTCACATGATCATTTCCTCAGCACACTCATTCTATTGCCAAATTTGGAAGGAAAACATAACCTACTACTGTATCTTTCATCCAAGCAAGCGTTCCTTGTCACTAGATGGCACTATCTCCTCCAGTATACAAACAGTCACAAGGTACTTGAATTCAGAATTAATATGATTTTGAATAATGTTATATTAGATATCTTTAATATGGAGAGAAAATGCTATTTTTCAGAGTCCGACTATATAAAACAGAGTTAAAATATGCGCACACAGATGTGTGTGTGTGTGTGTGTGAAATAAAATAACTAGTCCTTAAAATGTGTTCACTTCCTTGATTTGTCACTGGCTTTGTTTTTAAAATACTTAATTTTTTCAAAAGTGATACTACAATGATCTGCATAAATGGGAGCAATTTCTTAATTGTTTAATTTCTCCCAATTTCTCAAGAATGTACTGTATAGATTTGGTATTGCATTCTTGTAAAAGAATTTCTAAAACAAAACTACCTTTTTACTGCATTCTAAAAACTCTATCCAGTAATTCTTTCTTCAAGTGTGTAAGCATTCTTCAGTTATTAATTTGTTTTAAAAATTACTCTTATGTTAAAAAAGTGTTTAAACAAAGTGTACATTAATTCTGCATCTTTCATTAAAAAAAACATCCGTTACATTATTGGGTTCAAAAATTTGACAAACAACGTCCCAAATAGACTTCTACTTCTATTCGATTTTCTTTTGCAGCTTAATGTGCTTTTCAAAATAATCCATGCCTTGCTTTGTTTTTTTCCTATTGTAATTGTGAACATCTTTTTAGTATCTCATCACAGTACCTTGTCGATGTGTTTACTCTGTATAAAAGCTGAACAATTTTGACTGGTAGTCCTATTTATCAATACAGGGCTTACGTGACTAAAAATTAACATCATTATTAGAAATCTAGCAAACGAAGACAATTTCAGTGCCCCTCATATTGTTTACCTATTTCCTCCCTGCTGGATTGTCTTAGCAGCACGTCAATATCACATCAATATCATCATTAGAAATTTAGCAATCAAACAGATAGGTTTTCAGTGTATGCTTATCATGATTAGTTAAGCACGAACTGCATATTTCTCTTAACAGCATGCCAATATCATCATTAGGAAAAAAATCAGCGGTCCAAAAGGCTGGAGGCTTACACATATGTCAATTGTACATATTATCATCCAAAAAGAATTCCATTCTCTTCTTTTCATTCAATGGCAATGGAATGAATGTTTTCCTTTGGATTGTCAGTAGAAGGGTGAAGGGAGGGAGGGAGGGAGGCTGATGCTGCAAGAAACAAGAACTAACTTCAACCATGCCCAGAAAGGAGGGTTAAAATGCAAATGTAGCTATGATTTGAAAAAAGTCATTTTTTTAAAAGAAACAGAAAATTGTGTTTGGGGAACAATTTAAAAGAAGCACAGATCCAGTTATATATTGCAGGGATGTATGTATGTATGTTTTTTTTCCTTTGCTTTACGAGCGAACGAATATCTGTGTCAATTTCCCACATTTGTGTTGAAATTTAGTCAAAGAAAACAGGAATGTTGTCCTCAATATAGATTACAATCAAGAATATGATGTGAATATTTAACTCTTTCCTCCAATGAAAGCAAATGTAACAATGTGAGTATTAGTAGGAGCAGCCATGATAACTGACATAGTGGCAGACCCTAATTCTGTACCATATGTTAGCAAATTAATGGGCATTTCTCTGCCACTGAAAGCTAGCAAGCAATTAACCATTTCCTCCTCATGCAAACACCGTCGGTCTTTTTTACATTGGTACTATGTACTGTAACCCATGTTATAATACAAAAACAAAAAAAACCATTCATATCACAGTCATTCCTTTTTCTCTCCTCACCTTTATGTCTTTCACACTTTTGTCATTTGAAAAACAAGTTTGCAAGATGTACTTCCGTTTAGACAAACTACACTGACTTTGCTCAAAGAGGAAAAAATCGGTAACATTCCTTCACCCTCCCCACTTTTACTTCTCAAACGTGAGACAATTCTACTTGTCATTTTTGTGTGGAATAGATTGATTCTTTGCTGCTTCTAAAGTATATCTTTGTGAAAGGCAAGTCTAATACACATGAATATCTTGCACCTGAAGAAGTACCTTTATGTCAATGAAAGCTCATGTGACTATAAAACCCAGTTAGGCTTAAAGATGCTGCTATTTTTTTCCTTCCCCCTTCCCTCCTCCTTTTGCAGGAAAGAGTGCCTGTTTCCCAAGGAACATATGGAGCTGTAAAAAAGCCACCTCTTGGCACGCTTGATCATATAGTTAACAGTCTCCATTTACGATGTTCCTGGCAAGGTGGGGTACTGGTTTTAGCAGAGTGAATGGATCTGTGTGTATGTCTGAGATTAGCCTCCTTCAGAGATTTCCAGCCATCCAGCCTGTGGGAGGTCTGTGGCTGTGGCTTTGCTGTGACATCTTCCAATACACAAGGAGAAGGACATTTTACAGACATTTTGAAGCTACCCTGACCTTCCCTAATTTTTCACCTTGGCCATTAATTATTCAATTTAACTCTTCTTACCTTATTATTATTATTTTACTAACCAAAAAACACAGTATGTCACAGCAAAAACACAATATGTCACAGCAAACAAGATCTATATGCTGGATTTCATATCACAAAACCACAAGTTGAACACTTCCCAAGCGTCTAGGACTGTGTGATGTATTTTCAAATGATGCGCGCAAATCCAAGTAAGGGGGCCTTTTGCAGTTGACGGATCATGATTTTGTCAATGTTTATTGTTTCCAAATACCAGCTAAGATATTATTATTATTTGATACACAACAAGATTAGTACACAGCAAACAAGATCCCTATGCTGGCTATTGTATTATTATTATTAGTATTAGTATTATTAGTATTATTAGTATTATCATCATTATCATCATTATCATCATCAGTATTATGTTTATTTATACCCCACTTTTTCTTTCCACAACGAGACTCAAAGTGGCTGATATTAAAACCATTTCAATAGTATTTAAAATCTACAAAAATACCATTAAATATCAATGGTATTTTAAAAACCATAGTTTAAAAATTCATAGAATTATATTCAAAGCTAACATCCACAGCACCCCCTTACTTGATCTTACTTGATTTGTGATTTGGTTTATATATGTAAGGCATTGAATTTTGTCATTATTTCAGTGTAAACAGCATTGTGTCCACCCCCCCCCCCCCCCGGTGAGAAAAACGGGATAAAAATACTGTAAATAATAATAATAAACCTTCTTCTTTAAAAGCCTACCTGAAAGGGGGGTTTAGCCTGTTGCCAGAAGGAGAGCAGGGAGGAGGCCATTCTGACATCCTTAAGCAGGGAGTTCCAGAGTTGAGGGACAGCCACTGAGAGAGAACGCCTTCCCACCAACAAAGTTTGAGATTGCTTTATGGATATGGAAACACAAACTTGGTTTTGAAAAGTTATTGCATCACCTGGAGAAGACAGCATGAAAACTGGCACATACCTATTATTAAAATGGTTTATATTTACACCTATATTTTTTGATGTGCATCTGAATTGGCATGCACATGCATGCATAAACACATGCACATGAGTAAAATTATTTATTTGTTGCATTCATGTAGGGATGGATACATCTGTCAAGTTACCTTTGTTCATTTTGCCACAATTACACCACTAAGTATGCATGCATGCATGCATGCATGTATATATACATTATTTCTGCCTCACCTTTCTGCAGGGTGGCTCACAAGTCAAACTAAAAACAAACCACAACTAAAATAATCATAACAGTGAAAACCCAGATGGAAATAACAGTGAAATAAAATATTTTCACATGGTTTTGTTTGCATAAAGTCTACATGAACATTTCTCTCTGTGTATATTTCTCCCAATGTACACATTTTGTACACATTATTTCCTCCTGGTATCTAGTGATTTTATATGGATGTTTCCCTCAAAAAAATTGAGTTTTTGCAATTTTTGTACAAATATTGCAATGACAAGAAATTTGGTTTTAAGTCCAAACTCATTTTTCAGTTGGTAAGTTCTGGCGGTGGGGATTAAAGAAGTACTCTTTAAAATGTAAACTGAACAAAAATCCTCCCAATTCCCCATACCAAAGTTTACCTTCTCTATCATAGTAGTGTATCTGGTAGTTGAAGCAGAAGCAACCAATTACCATGGGACCCTGGTCAAATGAACTGCCATTACGAGAATCTCTATATCATCAATTGTTCTTCTGTGCTTATGACCAATGTAGAGGTCATGAACTTTAGGGTCAGTAAGTGCAGAAAATAGTAGTGGTATTGGAGAGATGAGGGCAAGAGAAATCCTGCTTCCATTTGGCTAGCGTAGAGAGAATAAACTGAAGCAGATAGTGCTGACAGCCATGCTTTCCGAACTGCCAGGTATTTACACTCAGCTGATGCAATGATAATTTACACAGAGCATATATGCTGCAATGCCACATATAATATTCTTGCTTCTAATGAGTCATTATCCCAGGGATGATGAAGAGATGAGTAGAATATAAGTGTATTAAAAACATAATTGCTTTTCTATTCAAACAAAAGCAGTGCAGTGTATACCACAGTGACAAACGTCTAATGAATGAATAGTGGTGGAGGATTTTGTTCAGTTTCAGTTTATGGAAATGCTGTGCCATAAAGGCATAGTTAAAATCTTAATTGCATTACATCTTTGCAGTTACCTGATTATTCTTTTCCCATTGGAAAAGGCAGCTTACATTTCTTTAATCATAGAGGAAGAGAAAAAAAGCTTCCTTGGGGTTTATGCTACATGGTTTGTGTACATGTTGTTCTACATTTTAATTCATAAAAAACAACAACAATACGCTTGAGTCGTAAACAGAACATTGAAAATAAGCATGTGTTTCACTGTAGGTCACTCAGGCATGTACAGCAAGAATCCACTATCCTTTGTTTCTATCTTTTTATTTTTACATAGATGCTTTCTTATACTTGGGTGGGTGGGATCGTAATAAGATAATATAGGTGACATGCAGCTATTTCATGAGGATTTTAAAAATCTATTCATCCAAGCAAAAGAAAATACAAAAAACTACATCTAAAACATGTGTACACATTTCTCTGTGTGTAAATCATAAATACGTTATTGCAAATATGGACAATACTTCACTGCTTTGACTTACTTTACTTACTTTACTTGTTCTGGGCAGTGATGTGGAGAGCATTTTAACTCATAAAGCTATTCTGCCAAAATTGTAACACATGGATGTTGGATCATGTGATCACAACAAATTTAGCATACATATTTTTGAAAGAAAGATCACCCAGTTATCTAGAGAATATATAAATAATTTTCATTCTGAGTTTGCATTTGCACATTTTAAAATTGGCTGTGATCAAAAGTTTCAATTCTTTGGTCCAGCCAGACTTGTGAATTTTAAAATGTATTTTGTGGAAATATGTTTTAATATGTGTATTTTAAAGAATGTTTTCAGATGATTTTGTGTGTTAGCAATGTTGTAATCTGCCTCAAGCCATGAGGAGAGCTGGGCAAATAATAAAAATAATAAAACCTGTGGAATTCAAAATATACAACTATAACAAACAAATAACATACAGCGTGCACCAATAATGTATGGGTATGTGGTTTTGTACTTGCAGTTTCATGACAGTTTCCCTGGTGGCGCAATGGGTAAAACTCTTGCGTTGGCAGGATTGCTGAAAAACAGGTCAGTGGTTCGAATCCGGGGAAAGTGGGTTGAGCTCCCTCTGTCAGCTCCAGCTTCTCATGCAGAGACATGATAGCAGCCTCCCACAAGGATGGTAAGACATCAAACATCCAGGAGTCCCCTGGGCAACGTCCTTGCAGACAGCCAATTCTCTCACACCAGAAGCAACTTGCAGTTTCTCAAGTTGTCCCTGACATGAAAAAATGACAAATGTTGTTTCTATGAGCATCAAGAGAAAATGGGGGGACAATGACCAGGGACTGGTAGAAGTTTCTAAAGACATATGTATATGTACATATACTATACTTCATTGAATCGGAGATGCACTTTGCACGTTTATGGGGTTTCAAAAACAGATGTTTGAGCATGTGGTAGTTATGCAACTTCAGGCATTCTTGAGAGGAAACAGATTACCTGGACTCATACCAGTCTGATTTCATGCCAGGGTGTGATACTGAAATGGCTTTAGTTACAACGATTGAAAATGTATTCCAGGGGAATGACAGAGTGAAATCTTTCTGGATTTCTCATAAACCTTTGATCGTGACATGTTATTGGACCAGCTCTGTGGGCTGAGAAACACTGTACTACAACAGTATGCTGATGACACTCAGCTTTATTTAAGTGACCCTGAGATCTTTCAACACTGGGTTAGGATATAATAAGTATGTCAATAAATAAAAATATGCTGACGATGAGAAAGTAGGTATCGCAACACAGAAAGCCTTAAAGGGCAAGACCAGATAATAAAAAAGTAGATTTTATTTCAAAATTAAAGAATTGTCCCAAAAAAACACTTAAGCAACAGTGTTAAATGAGCAAAATAACATAAAAAAGACCAAACCGGTCAAAAACACATAAAACATATATAATCTGGATTAAATCTCCAGAAAACCAGGATTATTCCACACAAAAACATGCAACAAAGGAAAAACAAAGAGCAAAAAAGCATCAGCGAAGTCTGAGGTCAAAGAACATGAAAGCAGCAAACACATTGTCAAAAGCAGGTCCAAAAAAAGTCCATAGGAACCAGGAACATGGGAACACAGGAACCAGGAAACACAGCATACAAAGCAAGACATGGCCACCCAGCAACACTTTGCCAACTGCAAAGAACTCCATATTCCACGCCCCTTTTTATATTCACAAATCTTCATCAGAGCTTGAACTAGCCAACACCCTCTCGTTAGTGCTTTCAGCTGCAAAGGCAGTCACAGGTGAAGCCCCTTGCCTCCCTCTCCAATCTCTCCATCTCCTGTCAGGACCCGACACCCTCTCGTTAGTGCTTTCAGCTGTGAATGCAGTCACAGGTGAAGCCCCTTGCCTTCCTCTCCAATCTCTCCATCTTCTGTCAAGACTTAACTTGGCAGGAGATGAAACCTGATCCTCAGAACTCCAATTCTCATTCCTGGGAAGCTCCCCAAACATACCACTACTTGTTGTTTCTGCACAACCATCGTGCTCTTCCTGTACTCTAGTCCAATCCATCCCACCAGAACCATCCCCAGAATTCCCAGCCCCACTTCCCATAATTGGTTCCCCACTGACAGACCCATCATCCTCAGAGAAACCCTCAAAAGAGTCCTCATCAGTGGAGTCCCCAAGTATTTGCTGGATCCTTTTCCTTTGTTGCTCTTTATCTGATTCTTGCTCATGAGTAACCCTCTTTCCCCTCCCAGCTTCCAATTCCACACTTTCAGGATCACTCAAGGGCTCATCTACAACAGTAGGTGCCAGTGTTTGTTTCTTCATTAATCTGAATACTATATATGTGGAGTCAATTGAACTCTGTTTCCCAAAATATATGTAACTAGAACAGCCATAGGTTTTCCCTTCATGTTCCTAGAAGGTAAAGCTGGATGCAGATCAGAATAAATACTGTTCTAAAGGAGGGTTTTATTGTAACAACCTGAAACCAGGAGCAGCAGCAACCAATATTAGATTTTTTTTCCCAAAAAGGGAGATTTCAACCCTTGGTCACACCATCTTAAAATTCTCACTTCACCCTCCTCCCCACTGAAAGTGTCTTTTACCCAACTGACTTAATGATTTTGAAATATTCCTTATCCTCCAGTCATAGAGATAGCTCTGTAATTTTACATTTTGGTTTGGTAAAAAGAGGGTGAGACTGGAAAACCCATGGGTTCCCATTTTGAGACAATTAAGAAAGCACAAAAAGGAGAAAACTGATTTCTCAATCTGTCAAGGCAATTAGGAAAATACAGAGATTTATGAGAAAAAGAATTTTAAAAAACTTCTGGTAAGATATTACTTTTGCTGTGCCTAATATAGAAACAGAAAAAAGGAAACAGAAAAGGTTTTTATTACAAAGAAATATAGACACTTTATTTAATGTTAATTTCTTATTATCTGATCAACATGTATAGTGGGGTTGTTTGATGATGATGATGTAATGCTGTTTTTCATAGTCAACAGAAATTTTATGTAAGTACATAAGGTTATACATTTCTGTTCATATCGCTGTACTTTTGAGGCGGAGGCTGCACCTTAAGAAACTTTTTTCGGGATTTTTTCTACATTCTGCAGAATGCTAAAATTAAAGACTGATTGATTTCCTATATTTGAAGGTTTTTTCATTCAAAAATTCATTGTAACGATAGGAACAAATCTCTTAAATACTGCCATTGTAAGAATTTTGTAAACATTACTGCACAACAAATGTTTTAAAGTGCCTTAAGTAGGATTAGCATGTACTTCAATTAACTGAGGTTCAGTAAATTGGAGGAAATTATTTCCCAAATATACAAAAATAACAAGAACAAATGATAGGTAAAATTATCATTGTTTTTGTTTACCAGAAGATACAGTTTTGGATGCTATTTTGCTCCCATTGAAGCAATTATTGCATACGCCAAGGATCATAAATATCTTGTGAATTGGGCAAGGATTCATTTTTTGACGAGTAGATCTAGACCATACTACAATCAAACTCCTTATAGGGAACCCCTGACTTAGTCCACATTTCTAATGTTTTTTTCTACTAAAGCTTTAGATTTTCAAGATTCAGTGGTATATTTTAAAGTCAGGAGGAGGTTAACAGGTTTTGAGCAGAGCCTGTTTCTAAATATATCAGCCCCACTGGGGACATTTTAGCAGCCAATCAGTAGCAGGATTTCTTTCTATCCACTTTCAGTACAATATCTATTAACTTTGGCTGGTGACAAGGGAACCGAAACTTTGTGAAGAGTCTTCAGTCTTTGGTGAAGACAATTGAAAACAAAAGTTCCTTGCTGAGGCTACACTGAAGGATTTAGTCAATCAAATCCCCACAATGAAATGAGAAATAGCATCACACATGAAGTAAAGGAGAGGGGGAAAGAGGGAGGGAGGAAAATAAGGAAAGGAGATATGCTGTAATTATATCATGAATACAGCCAGAATCTGTGCAGAATTGTTGTAATAATCTTCTTTTAGAAGCATATCATTCAAATTTATTTTTGTTTTATGTCACGGGCATTGGCATGCATTAGTATAAGGATAGGCAAGTGGGTCATATGTAACCTTCAGGGTCATTTTTACTCCCTCAAAGCATCCTCAGGGATCATAGCTTTTTCCCCAAAATGTCTTCTAGAATATGCTTTTCTGTCATGTTTGGAGGTCTCCTGGGTTCCTCGAGAATCAAATATATATTTAAAACAATTGTTTTAAAATGCCTGCTAGGTAATGTAGAAGCATGTTTTTTTTATAAAAAAAAACCCACTCAATTTTTGTCATATTTATGATGAAATTTGCAGACTTCTAATAATAAAGGAAAGTGCTTCCATGGGGTAAAATATATAAGCATGGTATTAAGAGGACCATGTTAGATGGGGTTACACTCCCCCTGAAGACACAGTTTCGCAGTTTGGGAGTGATCCTGGACTCATCGCTCAGCCTGGAACCCCAAGTCTTGGTGGTGGCTGGGAGAACTTTTGTACATTTAAAACTTGTGCACCAGCTGTGCCAATTCCTTGGGAAGTCTGACTTGGCCATGGTGGTCCACGCTCTGGTTACATCCCGAATAGACTACTGCAATGCTCTCTACGTGGAGCTGCCTTTGAAAACTTCTCAGAAGCTCAAATTAGTCCAACCGTAGGCAGCCAGGTTGTTAACTGGAGGGGTGTGCAGTGAGCATACTACTCTTTGTGCCCCGGCTCCACTGGCTGCCAGTTCGCTTCCAAGCACAATTCAAAGTGCTGCTTTTAACCTTTAAAGCCCTGAATGGTTCTGGCCCAGATTACTTGTCTGAACGACCGTATCTCCTGCTATGAACCATCATGAAGCTTAAGATAATCAGGAATGGCCCTGCTCTCGATCCCACCACTCTTGCAAACACAGTTGGTGGGAACGAGAAACAGGGTCTTCTCAGCAGTTGGCCCCCATCTGTGTAACTCTCTCCCTTAAGGACAACAGGTTGGCCACCTCCCTCCTGTCCTTTAGAAGACAACTGAATACCTGGCTCTGGGGCCAGGCATTCGACTGATAGCAGCCATAAAAAAAGGAATGTTGTTTTTTTGTGACATTGGATTTTCCTGATTTGGTTTTTTGTTTTGATTCGTATAATGTTTTAAAATGTTTTTACTGTTTTAATTGTAATTTTTATGGTATATATGTTTTTAGCATCATTTGATGCCTATGTGAGGCCACCCTGAGTCCCCCTTGTGGGGAGAAGGGCGGGATAGAAATAGACAAAATAAATTATATATGAAGACCCTATCCAAAAAAGAATAAAGAAATAAAGAAGTGACAATCCTAATTCAGCATCACAAACATGGCTGAATTAATGAGGATTCAAAGCTCCTTAGAGATAAGAAATCAAAACACTTTACCTATATGAGCAAAGCTGTCAGTTTTGCTTTCACCCATGTTCATTTAAAAAATCAATCCCCCCCCGCTAATTTCATGAAGAAATTTGAAAGAATTGGAAAGTTTCTTCAAGAAAAAACAACAGCCCTAAAAACAAATCCCATGCTCAGAGTGGCTACTCTGCAATTAAAGATGAATTAAAGTGTAGGCATACACTTTTATTACTTTTTAAGCAGCTTGCAAAGGCTGAACTCTAGCAAAGCTCTTTAAAAAAGTTAATCAGCAATGAGTACACTCACATATGGATCTATGGAAAAATAGTTCGTAAGAATATACATTACATCTTTTGTGAGAAGTAGCATTTGCTCCAGTCTTTATGATCACTGATGGAAATGAATTTACCCATTTGTTTCAAAAATGACCTATTAGACTGTTTACAGTATTGCTGACACTTCACAACTTTAGTACATTAACCATTTGAAAAGAGAAAGTTGTTGCCTTGCATCAACTCCTATTTGTTGGCTAATAAAGATCTTCTCAGCCCATATGGAAAGATAGAACAGAGTGCTCTGCCAGAGACTTCAACTAGTAGCCTGCCTGCTGATCATCCGCTGAATAAGAGTTAATATTTGGCCATTCAGCTTAGCTAATGTGTAGCCATCTGGAGGGGATGTCCCTCTTCTTTTAGTACTTAAATAGCAGGCAAATTTCCAGAGTAAGTTTTGAGGAAGGGGTGGGTGCTGATGCGGTTACAGCTGAAATAGTAAAATGGAGAAATGCAAGAAGTCAAAAGGAAGAATAAAATAAAATAAAGTATCTAGAAATAAAATTGAAGGTTTTTTTTTAAAAAAAATAAAAAATAAAGGTCATGTTACCAAATTCTAAGCAATTAGAAGATGTCTCTATCTTATAGTGAATGTTCTAAAGTTGATGACTGTAAGAACTCATATGTGCATGTCAAGTATCAGATCTATCTGGCGATTGTCCAAAAATAGATACATATATCTTTTCCACCTTCAAGAAATACAAAAGTAAATGCTTCTGAACACATTTATGTGCCATCCATGGACAAGTTTTTGAATTTTGGAAATTGATATAATTTCCTTGATTACTTCTGATAAGTAAATTAATTTCTCTAATACAGGCCTTGCAAACCTGTGGCACTCCAGGTGTTTTGGACTTCAGCTTTCACAATTTCTAACAGTCGGTAAGCTGACTGGGATTTCTGGGAGTTGAAGGCCCAAACACCTGGAGTCCCACAGATTGGCGAGGCCTGGTCTAAAACGTGGTGGCCCTGTGAAATCTGTTACATTATGAGTTTGTGTCGCACCACAGAGACCTCAGGCATCACTTTTGCTCGGGTCTACATTTAGCCACTGTGACTTTAAGGCAGTTTCCAAGCCAGCTTGTTTTCATCTAGGCCCCATCTGGGCCTCTCTGCCTTCTTGTGAGAAGCTGGTACGGAATGCCTAGCTAGCTATGTTCAAGGTTACCTAAACTAAGCCTCCCTGATTATAAGACGCCTTGTAGAGGCCCATAAAGAACTCCCTGCGAAACATCTGCGCCCGTTAGGTAACAAAAACATATAGCTTCTCATCAATCACTCAGCTTGATGTTCGATGCACCGGAACTGGTCAGCGAACCCTATATCTGTGGTCGGGAGACAACGGGATCCATCTCGGATCAACGTCGATGCTAGGAAGATGCTCCTTTGGAGCACCAGCCGTTACCGGCCTACCTTAAGCTGCACCAACCCTTCCCAGCGGGCTGCCTTGGTTCGCTTGTTCCTGACAGTGTTGTGTTCAAGCCGTGATCCTGAAGAGACTCTGTTGCTCTGTATCCACTGCTTTCCAAGTTGCCACGGTTGCTGATGCAGAGGGAATCTATCCAAGGACTCTATATTGCATCCGGCTTGGATTCCCTGCTACAGGACTATACCTACCTGTGGATCCTGATTGCTGCTACTTAAAGGTACTATACTTGCCTTCAAGCTTTCTTCCTTTTACCTGCACAATAAATCTTGTTGTACCTCAGCTGCTGTGTAGTTTGTTCAGGGAGGTCAAGTGCCAGGGCCCAAGGGGGCGACAGTTTGACACTATAGCCATTTCCATTAGGCAATATCAGGATGTTGAACATTCTTCTGAGTGTACTGAAAAATACATAGTTATCCTATGCACATTTAATTGAGTGAAACCTTTGTGGACTTAGGTCTGAGTAGACATTTCTAGGAATCGGGGCTGTGTATACAATTTAGTCAAATCCTTATAAATTGGACTAATTTGGATCAGATCTGATTATATTGGTTTAATTTGTTTCAGAGTGGAATGACATAGTCTGAAGTATATTGGACCAATATTCAGACACCCCAAAACAATCAGAACCACCCACATGCTAGCTTAAGTCAGGCAATCTCCTCAAGGCTATGTTGTTGTTTATTCGTTCAGTTGCTTCCAACACTTCATGACCTCATGGACCAGCCCATGCCAGAGCTCCCTGTTCGCCGTCACCTCCCCCAGCTCCTTCAAAGTCAAGCCAATCATTTCAAGGATACCATCTACCCATCTTGCCCTTGGTCTGCCCCTCTTCCTTTTTCCTTCCATTTTCCCCAGCATCATTCTCTTCTCCAAGCTTTCCTGTCTTCTCATTATGTGGCCAAAGTACTTCATCTTTGCCTCTACTATCCTTCCCTCCAATGAGCAGTTGGGCTTTATTTCCTGAAGTATGGACTAGTTGAATCATCTTGTGGTCCAAGGCACTTTCAGAATTTTCCTCCAGCACCACAGTTCAAAAGTGTCCTTCACTCAGCCTTCCTTATGGTCCAGCTCTCACATCCATAGGTTACTACGGGAATACCATTGCTTTCACCATATGGATCTTTGTTGCCAGTGTGATGTCTTTACTTTTCACTATTTTATGGAGATTAGTCCTTGCTCTCCTCCCAAGAAAGAAATGTTTTCTGATTTCCTAGCTGCAATCTGTGTCTGCAGTAATCTTCATGCCTAGAAATACAAAGTCTGTCACTGCCTCCATGCTTTTTCCCTCTATTTGACAGTTATCAATCGGTCCGGTTGCCATAATCTTGGTTTTTAAAAATATTTAACTGCAACCCAGCTTTTACACTTTCTTCTTTCACCTTGGTTATAAAGCTCCTCAGCACCCCCTCGTTTTTAGCCATCAAAGTGGTATCATCTGCATATCTATGGTTGTTAATGTTTCTTCCAGCAATTTTAACTCCAGCCTTGGATTTGTCAAGCCCCACACATCGCATGAGGTGTTCTGCATATAAGTTGAATAGGTAGGGTGAGAGTATACAGCCCTGCCATACTCATTTCCCAATCTTGAACCTCAAGGCTATAATGTAAAGCAATAACTTAGATGGTATGTAAATCTTGTCCCCAAAGTTTCCCCAAGCATCCAGAATCAAAACCTTTTTGCCTTCCATGAGATCTGGAGCATTTTAATGGCTGGTTTCCCACTGTATAAGAGCCTTGTAACTACATTTCATCATAAAGAGTTGCAAAGCAACTTCATGTTCAATGCTGAGATTAGGGTTTATGTTCCTAGGTTTAGCTTTTGTTGAAATGAATGCCTGAAGTATGCTAGTGCCTCTCTAACATGAATACAAAAGGAAAATGTTATATGGAGGGGAAAGAGGACAACTGTGCTTCACTCAACAATAGCCTCATTTTATTGCCTCTAACACTGCTATGTATTTATTATCTGGCTTACCTTCTCATCTCTACCAAGCACTGCTGGTTTCATGCCTTACCAGAAGGAAACCTCTTCTGATGATGAAAGAGAAGAGGAATGCCAAGAGGATTAGCCCCAGGTGGAGCCAGGATAAAGTGGCAGCCCTGCTGTGAGAGAAACAGAGTTTGGTCAGTTCCAGGCAGCACCTGCAGATTTGAAAGAGTATCCCTACACCTTGCCATACATGGACAGCTCAAAGGCTGAGAACAGAAATGCCAGAAACACTTTTCTCAGATTTAAGAAAACTATGCCAGTAAAGGAGGCCAGCTGGGATAGATCCAATGCTTGCTACTGTCCTTGTGTGATTCCCTCAACTTTGTGTATCTCTTACTATTGACCTGAAGTTAGATTAGCTGCTCTGGCAATTCCCTTCTTCATTTCAGTATTATTTGCTGTGTTTGACTTAAGACTGTTTGGAGTATGCATCCACTTCTATGGATACTGGTATCAGCTTGTAACTGTCTGGGCCTTGCCCTGGTCAGTCTATGTGGACTGAGGGTGTGGCGTGTTTGCCAACTTTAAAACTGGATAGCTATCTACTAGGCATGAGAAAAAAGTTATGAAAATTAAAAGATATCGTAAGTGATTCATATGTAATGGGACTTTCTAGTTTATACGCATCACGGCAGCTAACCAGGAAGTAGACTTTCTTTTACGGTCCTTGAGGCCAACAATTTGCGTAATGATCGTTATTAATTCTTAATTATTGTACTACTCACTTCTCCCTCTCTTCTCCCCCTCATTTCCTTCCCACCTTCATTCATCTTCTTCTTTTTCCCACATTTCTATGGGGAACTGGAAGTGACGCTGCTGCTAGGCATTCTGGAAAGTGTAGTCCTCCACGCTTCTCCTCCCTCTTCCCCCCCCCTCTGCTCTCTCTTCCTCGTGGCGGCGGTGGTTTGGGGTCTTGAGGAAGAGCGGGCTGACTCACTTCCTTCTGGGCGCCGTGGCCTTGGTGCTCTTGGCTGGCTTGGGCTTGGCTTTCGGGCTCTTGTCTTCTGCGGGGACTCTCTGTCTTGCCCCACCGCACGGGCCAACTTCACACACACACACACACACACACGCTTCTCCTCCTTTCTCTCCCTGCACTCTCTCACATGCTTCTCTGCCCCCTCCTCTTTCCTGGTGGCTTCTCCCCCCCCCTTCTCTTCCCCGTTGCTCTGTCTTGCCCCACCGCACGGGCCAACTTCACACACACACACACACACACACTTCTCCTCCTTTCTCTCCCTGCACTCTCTCACATGCTTCTCTGCCACCTCCTCTTTCCTGGTGGCTTCTCGCCCCTCCCTTCTCTTCCTCGTTGCTCTGTCTTGCCCCACCGCACGGGCCAACTTCAGCCTTCCAGGTGTTTTGGACTTCAACTCACACCATTCCTCACAGCCTCAGGCCTCTTCCTTTTCCTCTCAGCCTGGGCAAACTTGGGCCCTCGCTCCCTCAGGATCGGGGTGAGAGAGAGGCAGCGAGGAGTGAGGGGGGGCTCCTCCTCCTTTTTTGCTGCTTCCAAGAATAGAATACCCCCCTCCCTCCCTCCCTCCTTCCCTCCCTCCTTCCTATTTGGAGAGTCCCATCTAGAATTCAGTGTGATTTATCCCAGTTTTGGCCTACAACTCCCAGAAATCCCAGCCAATTTACCAGCTGTTAGGATTTCTGGGAGTTGTAGGCCAAAACCATCTGGAATGTGCATGCGCTGGCATACGAACTACTAACGAATTTCGTTAGTAATTACGTTACATTTTAGACATTTTTGGAAATTTTTTTGTAAGTCTTTCTATTACTAATCAAAAAAATCCCCCCCCCCATTAGATTTTCGATTTCCTATTTTTGGGTTCTAAACCATGCCTACTATCTACTTGCTCAGTATACCTTGTTTTTCCTTCATTACTACTTTAGCTAACCCAAATGCTTGTTCTTGTTTTGTTTTAGCACAACACTCTGTATATATAAATAAATAATTTCCCACCTCCTGTAAATCTTGAATATGTTCCAAAAGATTTAGGAAGATGTTCTCAATGCAGGTCAAGCATCCCTTAGATCAAGCATGCACAAACTTTGGCTCTCCAGGTGTTTTGGACTTCAACTCCCAGAAATCCCAGCCAGATTACCAGCTGTCAGGAATTGTGGGAGTTGAAGTCCAAAACACCTGGAGAGCAGAAGTTTGCCCATGCCTGCTTTTCGACAGAATTCTGAATTACAAAACTGCCCACACGAATGGCTGAGATAGTGATGGTTTAAACTTTGTTTCATGCACACAATTACTAAGAATATTGAGTACAATTTCCTTTTTTCAATGTGCATAAGATGTATATGAAACATAACTGAATTTTGTATTTAGACTTGAGTCCCATCTACAAGGTTGCCCATTGTGGACATATGCCAAAATCCAAAACCCCCAACCTGAAATCCAAAAGACTTCGGCTCCCAAGCATTTTGGATAAGGAATAGCCAAGCTGTCCTGTCAGGGTTTCCCAGCATCTAAGCATCATTAACTGATAAGACTGATTACTCAAGTGAGTATATTTGCTGTTAAAAATTACTTGGAAAAAACAAATTTAAAGTTGGGTGGTAAGAAATCCTGCGATGTTTCTGTTCTGCAGTTTGGTCAGATTAATAACACATCTCTATCTAGCCTGTGTTCTACATTTACTAGAAATATACTTTATCAATGCCCACATCTCATGCCAACATGTGGGGAAAAATAACAAAAAGTTATGGCCATGAGGTTACTGAATGTATGTAGCTGGGAGGTCTGGCATTTTAGATTTTGATATCTTGATTGGGGAATACGATTAGATCAAGTCTAAATCAATCTGGGCCAAACTGTTGTTGAAGAAGAGGTTCCAGACTGAATCAGGCCAGGTAGTAAAGCACTGTGACAAAAATTCAGGAGCTAAAACTCTTATCACTCTTCTGGTTCATATCCTTTACTGATTTTAACATACAATGTTCTTTATAATTGTAAATTAATATACAGTGAAATAGTAAAAAAAATGACTGGAAGTCTCTATTAGCAATGCAAATACAATTTACTACAAATAAGGCAAAGTCCATGCCAAAAGATTTCATTGCAATATAATAATCTTGTGCTAATGGAACATACATAGACCTATTACTTTCCCTAGCTCCTATGCTCTTCTCTTTCAAAGAAAGCAAGTGTGTGTGTGTGTGTGTGTATTGGGGAGGGGGAAGCTGTCAAAAGATGGCTTTCTGAAACAACCAGAGCGGAGGGCATCTGTGAGCATTAGCATATTGTGGAGTGATCCGGATGCACAATACTCATCAAATTTCTATCAATACTAATTTACTAATATCAATAATGACCTGCTTCTCAGTGGATCAGCTCTTCCCAGGCAAGGGACTATGTGCTACTTACCACTCCCTGAACCCTTCATCAAAGCTGTCAATAAAACTGACCGCTGTTCTGGGACTATTGACAATTATTAAAAATGACCTTGATGCAATTTTACGCCTATCAAAACAAAGGCCATATGTTAAGAATTATAAAAAGCTACAGTGAAGAAAAGCAATGACAGGCAGGAGGGATCAAGGAAAGGAGGGAGGAGAGAGGACTGATAAGCAGTTATGAGAATTGTCTTCCTCCCTCCCTTTTCCTTCAACATTCTGCTCTGGTCCTTGGAAAGCAACTATTATGCTAAAGGGATAATTGGAGCAATTTAAAACATAGAGATACATTTTTTCCAGAGCTGTCATAGCATATCATCTCGGTGGTTAATGTGGCGTAAAATATCATAAACACTGCTGAGGGCCCTTGAGTACCAATGGCAGGCACTAATCAATAAGCCCCAATGACTTCCCTGGAAAACAATAAGAGGAACAGTTGCCGGTTTTATCCCCACCTCCTCCCCCTTCCTGGTCCAGTGTAGATTAACTCAGTCATTACTGAAAGTTGTTTTCACGTATTATTTCAGAGCAATGTACTGCATGCCCAGGGTTTAATAGAGTCTATTAGAGAAAGGGAGAGTAGGGGAGAGATAAAAGTTTGTCATTAATTGTTAATAAGAGCATCGCTTGTGATTGTGCAAGAATAGGCAGCAAATTTAGCACGTTTTATGGTAAATTGCAGTTCTAGACTCATTGTAAAGAGGTTGTATGTGTTTGTTTGTTAAGGCATTTATATACTCCTCTAAGAAGCTTCATGAAACATTTTTCATAATTATATCAAACTACTAAGCCACTTTCTAAATTATATAATAAAATGAGTTAACACTATGGAAGAAGAAAATAGATCTCTACTCCCCTCCATGGATGATATTGTTCATAATCCAGTTGGAACAGGTAATTCCAACACATCAAAGTGTAATATTATTCTTCAACATCAGTTTTCTATCTAGCATCAAGAAGCACCTTCCTCCTGAATTTAGCATTTTGATTTTTCTGGAATCTGTAAGCATTTGCTTTTATCTATTAATTTCTCCATACTATAGTCATTCCTACAAAGTTCTTTAGCTCAGAGTGTTCTGTGACGTTTTAAACACACACAGTGTTCAACATCAGAAGTCCATCATATTGTTGCTATTTGCAACTCTTAGTGGTGCTTCTTAATAATTCTGTTATTAGTAGTTGGGAAAACTAAAGGCTGCTTCACTTAGAATTCATGAAAAAGGCGTATCAGTGCAGTCCTTGAGATCATCTCTTAAGCCAGGGCTTCAAGGTAATGTCAGACAGTCCTGTGATCCATTCCACAATCTTTCAGAGAAGGCATTCTGTGTGATGAGACCCACCCAGTAGAAGACAGTAGAAAATTCTGTCATTTGATATCAAATGGATTCCTTTCATCTAACCTCTTTTGGCATGAATTCCGAGCATTATCCAGACCACTACCTGGTTTGTAACTAAAATAGAAAATTGATTTAATTAAGTCTATATACAAATATAGAATAACCCCTACTTTTATAATTATTTTGTGTTATGGAATTACTCTTCATGATTGGCTAAAAAAAAGTTTTATCCCCCCCCCCCTCGCCCCAGGAATTTATTTTTCTGGCTATGAAACTCGGGGAGGCGGGGGGATTCTTATTTTAGCAGACAGGAGAAAAAGGAGGGAGAAAAGGGAAAGTGGAATAGCAATCAAAAATACATTTCTCCAGTTCGATTTTATATTGATATTATTATTTATTTTATTATTTGTATTCATATACTGCTCCATTCTCTTAGGCTTGGGGCGGTTTACATAGATAAAACAGGCAATAACAATATGTACAGGTTTTAAGCAGTATACAAAAATGTATTACAATTTTTATAGTTTTTTATTATATGATTATGTGCTGTCCATTTGATTTTTAATTTTGCATTCATGTTTCTATTCCTTTTTATGTACCCCCCCAAAGAAGCCTGTTGAAATATATACATAGGCTGAAATGTGATGGGCTTCTTCATAGAATTCAAATAAGTGGCAGATTCCCAAAAGTGCACTTCCATCTATTTTTACATAGGCATATGTGTTTACATATCCATGCACATTTATGCATACACAGAGATGATTTGCCAATGTTCTCATTTTTCAGGTCTTATGTCTCAGAAGGCAAGCTAAGACAGCAAAAAAAGCTGAGAAAGAAAATATAATTGAATAAAACTGCTCTACTGAGCTCTTTTTACTATGTCTCAGAGATTCCTTTGGTTTCAACAAGAGAACATGGCATATGTTGTGGCTTATTAAGTAAACATATTCTTGTTTTCTTCTAAACGACTATTTAATATATGCATGGTGTTTATAACAAATCTTGGGACTTTTAAGTATAGGAGACTACACATTTCTTACATACAGGTGTGCACTGTCCAGAAAAATTAAATACTTTTGTGACTTCATGAATAATTGCCATGGAATATTTTGCCTTTCTGTGTATTCTCACTTTGAGAGATAGATAGATAGATATGATTGACTGAAAACCAGTATTTGGGAGTAAAGAGTTAGTTCACTTTGGCTGTGGTTGAGAAAGCAAAAAAGAAAGGTGACTCTCCAGATGATGAAGGAACAAGGCATTCAGTTGAATACAAAAGCTCAACACACTTTGACAAAAATATCTTTTCCAGGGCAATCCACAAGTGTCAATATGCTTCAAAGTACAACAGTGACCCAGATTTAGACAATGTGGCTGAAGGACTGAGAAGGCTTTACTATAGAGCTACAGATCTCTGGGCCTGGAAATCCATAGATTGCAATCCACAATCCCAATTGACTCACTTTCAAAGATCTCTGATGTAGTAAGACAGGAAGCATTCTTAGCATGAGTTCATGAAGAAATGACTGAGTACTAGATTCCTACACAGAATAGTACACCAGCAAAGGAACAGGATTTAAGAGGTAAAAACAAGCCCAGGTAGCATGCAAGATCTTTATTAATATGAAATTTCTCCTGGAAAAAGAAGACTTCTTTACTTTAGGGCTATGGGTTCTGTCCATGGCCCTGAAGTATCCAACATATTCCGAAATCTTAAAATTACCTAAAATCATCTCCTCCCCCTCTTTGTTGCTTGCCTTCTTCCACCAGAGATTATTTGCTTTGCACCTTCTTCACCCATCTGTAGTCTCTGCCTCACCAGGACACAACAATGTACAATAAAATTTAAACATTATATTACACTAAAATTAAGGCTAAGTTAAAACTTTAATAAAAATATTTTGGCTCAAAATGTAAGGAATTTTTGAAGTACGGAGTGAGTTTATAAAACCCACGGGTGTTCACCAGTTTCTAATGTCAGTGGTTCTAGTAAACAGCAACTGAAAGGAAAGCTTTTCTTGGCCCTTTCCCTAGCCTTTTCAATCATGTAATCATTATTCCCAAATGATACCTATAAGTTGAGGGGATCAAAAGAGTGACTGCCATCTGGTGACCACTGAGAAGAGCCGTTCTGGGTACTGGCAGTAAGCCATCCAATATACCCTTTCAAAATAACTGAAAACATTATTCATCCATCAAGCAGGGATGATAAAGAAAAATAGTCTGAGAAATGAGTTTAAAAAGCTCTATCAAAATTATGCTGCTTCATTGTTTTGTCATCAGAACATAATATTTTTCATCATTTTAATGAATGAATGAAGGAACCCCACCATATGTATAGAATTATGCATAATAAAACACTGCATAAGCATAGTCATGTCTATAATTGGAAAAAACCTTATTATATAATAACAAGATGCCTGTGTGGAAGTGACTGTGGTTGGGTGAACAAAGTACAACCTTAGAACTGCATGTTTTATTTTGTTTTGAAATTTTTGCCTCCAGATTTAGGCATTTCGGTGTTTTTTGCATTACCTGAAGAATCTGGATAGTCGGTACCCCTTAAAGCTCATCAAAGTTGTCCAGACTGGTATATAACAAGTAGTCTTAGTCATCACTTTATCACGCCTCAGCACATGGTAAATAAATATCCACAAGAGGACCCATGCTAAACTAAACCATATCCTGTAACCCTCCTCAAGTCATCAGGAGAGGTGGGTAAGAAATAATAATAATACCACAAAAATAATAAAACTGGCAAAAGAAGGCTCTCCATGGACAGTTCCTGGGAAAAATTGAGAGCCAAATTAACAAAGAAAACCCATGGACGTGACTTACAAATGGAACTTTGAAAAAGGAGACAGGGGGTCTGATTCTGGCAGCCCAAGAACAAACCATTAGAACAAATGCCATCAAAGCCAGAATTGAAAAGTCGATGACAGATCCCAAGTGTACCCAAAGAGGGACCACGAAGAAAACAATGTAGAACAATATTCAATAATCAATATTCCAATATTCATTGGTCATTGTAGTATGGCAAACATACATATATATACTCATGAACAATTACAAGCATGAACAAGTTTTCATCCGTCAGATACTCAGTGAAAGGTCAGAAGAGTCAAATTAAAGTTCATAATAGTTGAAGGGTATCATCCCAATAGTGAAATCAAACTCGAAAGTGGAGCCATTCAGTTCATGATAGGGGCCGGGTTGACGGAAGTCACCGGGTTCCCGCTCCGTTTCGCGCCTTCAGGTGCTTTGTCAAAACCCAAAATGTACAGTCAGGCGTAAAGGGCATCCACACATCTAAAACAATGAAAAGGTCCAGGTAATAGCAAGCAAGTCCAATCCAAAGACAATATTTTACAATTCACATATATGATACGCAATGATACATACCGGTTTGAATTTGAATTCCAGTTTGAATTTGGTGAATTTCCTGGATGTTTCAGTATTTGTGAAAGATAGCACAATACACATAGATTGCGTATTTCGGAACACAAGTCTAATGTCAGATTGGGCAAACGGGATTCTGTCCTGTACTCCCACTGCTTTGATTTTAAACATCGCCCTGAAGACCTCAGATTCTCCTCTATCAAAAAAATTCCCTTTAACTCCCATTCTGATCATCATTTAGCACTTTTACGCGCAGAAACCCGCCTAATCTCCACCCTTTCCACCAAACACCCTTATGGGTTAAATGAAGGTTTATCTATCTCGGCTTTACTTAATTAATGACCTATTGTTCTCTTTACCTGGTGTTACATATCATGTAATTACTTACATTATGTTAAATACGCTACACTCTGTATACACGGTGCCTTACTCCCTTGAGTTTGGCCCGTGCCTGACTGCATGTGCCTTAACCGGTATGTATCATTGCGCATCATATATGTGAATTGTAAAATATTGTCTTTGGATTGGACTTGCTTGCTATTACCTGGACCTTTTCATTGTTTTAGATGTGTGGATGCCCTTTATGCCTGACCGTACATTTTGGGTTTTGACAAAGCGCCTGAAGGCGCCTATCATGAACTGAATGGCTCCACTTTTTTTGTTGTGTGGCAATAGCAGCTATTCCTTTGTATATTGTAGATCCCAAGTGTAGACACTGTAAGGAAGCAAATGAAACAATAGAGCACGTCCTCAGCTGCTGCAAGAAGATCATGCAAACAGACTACAAGCAGAGGCATAACACCGTTGCTCAGATGATTCATTGGAACTTGTGTCACAAATACCAGCTGCCTGTGACAAAGAACTGGTGGGGCTAAACACAGGGCGGGTATCTAAGGTACAAGTAAACTAACACAGGTTGGTGTATGACTTACAATATGCAAAACTAATAATGTTGACACTGAGTCTAGTATAGCAAAATACAAATTATAATTGTTCTCACATATAGTGATTCTCCCATATAGAGATAAATGGGACGCTCAATGCTCTAGTAGGATGAGTGAATCATCTCAAACAATAACAATAATATCACTGATACATAACATTCATAGAGCATAAGCACATGGAACTGCTCGTGGGGCAGTCACAAATAGCATAGACATATCTTATAAACGCCTTAAATACACACAATACATACAGGTTATTAATGGTGTAAGGCAGATAGATACATAAGGGAAAGGATGATCATACACAGGGATACTCTATAGCATCATAATGGGAATTCCCATACACACAGTCCCGGTGCACTAATAGTAATCCTTAAAGCTCACTGTGGGGGGAAGCCCCAGGTGAGCTGCTGCTAAATCCGGCATTCCACGTTTCAAATAAATGTGTAATGAAACAATAAAGTCACTTACAGGAGGGCAAAGTATGTCCGAGTATATCCTCTATGCTATGGTCGTCAGGCCAGAGCTCCTGTAGCGAAGATGAGCCGTAAAGGTCGCAAATGCCTCTGGCGAACGCGGAAGCGGAAAAAAGCCGTGAAACGGAGTCTTTTAGAAATGGGCAGCAAGGAAAGAAATAGCGGGAGGGTGAATCGTCCAGGGTGTTCAAGATAAGATGAAGGGAACTGCTCAGGGTCTCCTTGGTGGGGAGCGAGGCAGCCCAACAGCGCTACTAATGCAAGGCCGGCTTCGTCACCATTTCGCCCCCTACGGGCTTCATCAGGGGATCTTTCAGGCGTGTTGCTAGGCGTCAAAGCATCTGAAAGTAACAATAATCAATGCGGCTTTCTTGTATAAAAGTCCAACATGAAGGTAACCCTAAAAGAAGCATGGCAAGTATAGTTACCAGAGTCTGTAGGTCAATCAATCCTCAATGGAAGGTGGAGACGCCATGGCATTCAGTCGAATGTAAGGGAGATACAGATTTCCCACATGTTAAGTAGAGAAGCTCAATTGGGAATCAATGACCCAATAAAGCATTGATTGCAATTGCATCATTTAATCCTGAACCTTCCTCTGATCCTATCTTGAGGATCCAGGTGGTTTCTCTGTTCCTTAATAGTTTGTTAAAGTCTCCATGTGGTTGGGGATTAACCCTTTCCAGTACTTGCACTTTGAGGTCTTTGGGAGGTCTTCCCAGAGTCCTGAGCATGCCTCTTGCAGAGCCAGGTCTGAAGTGTCCCGTCATTCTGCCGGGGGAATCCTTTTCTCATAGTATGTATGTATATATTCACATTTAGTTGAATTCAGTCTTAAAATATTATATATATATATATATATATATATATATATATATATATAGAGATATATATATATATATATTGTATGGCTCTCACTGAAATAAATTTCCAAATATTTTGCTTTCATGGCTCTCCGAGTCAAAAAGGTTCCCGGCCCCTGCTTTAGAACATGGTAGAATGTGGACAGTTCAGAAGCTCAAAACTGATGTGTGTGTAACAACTTATCATTGCTGTGAGTGTAGATGAAGGTTATCAAAAATGGCATATTCTAATCAAGACAGATATAAGCTTTCATTAGTGAATAACTGGAGAAAGGCACTTCGAATCACTTTTAGAAAGCTATCCAAGGTGCTGAACCCTGTTTCCAAAATAGGTTCAGCTTCGATGGGTGTTCATCTTTCTCCGTGTATTTACATATAGGATTTAAAATGTATATACTTACAAAGAGAGGGTCATACAGAAAACCACCCGAGTACATGCTTCTTTTATGTCTTTTTCTTTAGAGAGAAGTTAATGAAGTGTGAGCAGAAAAAGGTCCACCAAATATTGTTACCTATTGTAACTTTCAAGAGCAACTGTATCTACTGCCTGAGTAGCCAGCAGTTCAGCACTGGGAGGCTAGACAGCCTTGGGTGGGGGTTATTTGCCAATTTCTTGACTGTATTTGATTCCTTTTACAGATAGATAGGATATAGCATTTAAAAAGGAAGCAAAAAAACAACCTCGGAAACAAAGTCACAACAGCAGCTACTTCTGTAGTTCAGCAATCATTAAAGTGAAATTCTCAGCATGTCTGGTTTGAAGCTGAGAGTTAAATGCTGTTGAGGAACAATGCGAACCTCTATAGCTGGCTGTCTATAGCCCAAGTTGCAGTGATCCTGATTTCCTGTAGCAGTATCTTATTTCCCAATAGAGAGCTTCCTTACCCTTCTTACCTCCTGAAATCCTGTCAGCAGATACTTAGGGAAAAGTCAGCCTAAAAACATCACAGCCCCTGTTGAACATTGCGAGCCTGTCAGTTTTGCATTTAAAGAAACCAGACCAGATTAAGACCATGCATCTTGACAGCAGAGAAAGAGGAATTACTCCTACATGCCACCAGCTACTGTGTTTAACAACCCACCACTTTCCAAAGATATAATGCACCAGCTTAACCACCACATCGTAAACCAAACTCTTAACATCTTAATTTGAGCCCCCAGGTGCTCTTTCTTTAAAGTTATAATGACTGGATTACAGTACACTGATTAAAGCATACAATTGGTATCAAAGTATAGCATTTATCCAATTATAAAGTAATTGCTGTTAAATCTTGATGATAACTAACCCTTTCATTTCACCTTTACTTCTCCCTGCACCATACATGAAATAATGTCTTTAAATGATACATAACAAGCCCTGAATTAATGAACTTATCAAGTCAGTTGGCCCTCTGATTTGTTTCTGTGATGGTGGTGGTGGTATTTTTAAGTATTAGTTTATGGCCTGAAACCTGCCAGCAGTTCCAACTTTAAAAGATTCATTGCACCCATTGTTTTTTTTTTTGCATATAGATTTTTATTTGGTTTTATGGGGGATAGTGAGGGTGGGGAGGCATTCACATATACAGACAAGTGATAACACAGATCTGATCATGCTTATACCCGTGTCAAGGGGTTGGGTTAGGGGCTAGGGATAGGGGGAGTGGATGGGGGTGGGGTGGTTGGAAAAAAGCATAGGTAAAATTGACTTCCCAAGGGTTTGGCCGAGAGCGTGATTCTGGAAACAATTGTTCTTCCATGTCCAGAGATTGTTTCCGGTGGCGTCGATTAGAGTTCGTTTAGATCTATTCTGATGTTATATCCTTCCTTTTGTAGGTATATCCCAAAGTCCTTCCAGTTCATCTCTTTTTTCTTCTCTCCATTATTTGTCCTTCGCCAGAGAGAGTCCATTTGTATTATCTCCATTGTTTTTAGGACCCATTCTTCTACCTGTGGTATTTTTTCTGTTCTCCAGTGTCTGGCAAGCGTTATCCGTGCGCATGTAGCTAATATAAAAAATAGTTTGTCATTGCACCCATTGTTATATGGTAAGCCAACGCTTGTGTAAATATCATTCATTGAATTAATCTACTCAGGACAACCAAAAGTAATTCAGTCTATGACTGCCTTTTACCAGGATCTTGTGACGTATATTGATTTAAAAGTGGCATAATAACAGAATATTCTGACATTTAAGTGGCTTCAGAAGTGATATAAAATTCTCCTATAAACTCAAAGAAATAAAAAAATACTTCATTTTACTATGGTGAAACAATGTAATAATCCAAATAGTCCACTAACAGTAAACTCAAATTTGGTGACAGAATAAAAATATTAATATTTATTATCTACTAAAGTGGCTACAGCTTACTTTGGCTGATGATGGAATCTGTGGATACAACATGAATGCATACAAAGGGCTAGTTATAATCATATATTGCTTTTCACTATCTTCTCTATCATTTCAAAAAATGGCAAATGGCAAATGCTGCTTGTTGTTTTCTTATTACAACTCCATACCAAGAATGGGATAGAGGAAAAATCCAAATTTTCACCCATGGACACATGCATTGCAATGATCAGACACACTTCATGGTGATATTAAATAATTTCATTTGCAAGAATCTTATTTGTGATTTGCACTGAGTGGTTTTTTTTCCCCTTCATTTTTCTTTTTTTTACTTTTCAGAAGTTTGATTCATCACTGTCAATGGCAACATGTGAATTATGAGTGGCACATTTTGAATTATGTTTTGCTGGAACAATCTATATATTGACTACAAAACCCCATGATCACTGACTTAACATAACTAACACCTGTAATATTCACATGGTTTTAATGGCAGATTATTGTCTTTATGTTTTTTCATAATTACAATCTAATCAATAATCAGCCAATTTCAACTAATAGAATAAAGTTGTCCATGGCTGTTATTGATACTTTGGCAAAATGAAAATGAGAGAAGGAATAGTAGACTCTTTTAAAGTGGGGAATATGTGAAGGATCGTATACTGATTTTGCACTGTATAGAAGATATATTACCCATTCACACTGTCATATGAAATCCAAAGCAATTTAGGAAGCAATACATTATAAACTTTTTTTTTAATTTTCTTGGCTTTTCTTCGTGAGCAAAGATTTAGGAAGGACTCATCCCAGGCTTTCTTCAAGCGTGCTGATGACTAAGAAGGCCAATCCGAGATAGGCAAGTCTGGTTGCAGAAAACACAGCAGAAAGTCGCCTTAGGTGATGTTGTTTCCCAAGCTGCAGTTCTTTCTGCATTGTCATTTCTCTTTAAGACTCGTTCGGTGTGACTTCTCGAAAGAGACCACAGCATTGTGGATAGTGCATCTCCATGCCTCCCGATGTGAGGCCAGGGTGGACCATTGTTGATGATCAATCTGGCCGAGCCTGAGGTGTTGTTTCAGGGAGTCCTTGGGGCCCTCTCTTGCGCTGCCCTGTGGCAAGTTCACCATAGAGTAGTATCTTTGGGAGGTGGTGGTCCTCCATCCTAGAGATGTGCCCTGCCCAGCGCAGCTGTGTTCTCAATAGCATGGCCTCAATGCTGGTGATCCCTGCTTGCTCAAGGACAGCAACATTAGTCACATAGTCAGTCCAGTGTATATTTAGGATTGTGCGAAGAGAGTGCTGATGAAAGCATTCGAGGAGTTGTAAGTGTTGGCAATAGGTGACCCATGTTTCAGACTCATATAGGAGAATGGACAGTATGATAGCTCTGTACACAGTGATTTTTGTGCTTTGCCTCAGGTGCTTGTTGCTCCAGACTCTTTTGTAAAGCCTTCCAAATGCACTATGTGCCTTTGCTAATCTGTGATCTCTCTTTATCAATCTTGGCGTCTGAAGAGATGATGCTTCCAGGTAGGTGAACTGCTAAATGGACTTAAGCACAGATTTGCCTATGTTGACGTGGGGATGATGGTGTTCTTCCTGTGATGTGGGCTGGTAGAGAACTTCCGTTTTCTTCAGGCTGACTTCCAGCCCAAACAGCTCTGCAGAGTATAAACTATAACTGCTATACATATAGGGTACCCTATGGCAAAGATCTCTTATTCAGAATTTGTCCTCATTCCATTATTTTAAACTAAAGTTCTTTCTACCTAATGTTTGAAAGGATTTGGAAATTAAAACATACCAGTCATCTTCACTAAACAAAGCCAAGAAATGCATCTATTTGTAGTATGGAGAAGACTGCATAATGTTGTACTTTTCTGCATTTGGGGCTATCTAAAAAGAGAGCTTTGTCATAAAACAGGTTGCTTTCTTCCACATTCCTTTGAAAGAACACTCATACATCCACTTTTATCAAATGTGTAAAGAAATTTGCAAATCTTAGAAAATTTGTATTAAACTACAGTCAATTTAATTATTCCCAATATGTGGAATCATATAACATGCAGTGGTTCTGCATGTGTCTGCAAACGTCTGAAACTAGTTGTTAGCAGGAGCCTGTTCATTGTACATGAATATAGTGATCTAGCATTAGTCTGAATGGAAACAAATCCAGTTCCAAGGAAACAGTGTCAGATTATAGTCTACACAGTAATTGTAGGCTCACAGCTTAGTCAGACACAGATTTATGTGCATGTCAATTCTATTTATCTGAATCAAATGTAGGTTCAGTATGGCAAGCCAAGAGCGTATATGAAATATCGACAGGGATGAAGGACTTTGGGTTCTTTTAGATGTCAAGACTGTAGTTGGAATGTAAAGTTTGTCAAGTTGTCCATATTGGTGATTTGCCAAACTTGTCATCATCAAGGAACAGTGTTTCAACATGCCAAAATATCCTGTCAATAATTGCCATCTCAAATAAATCTATGTTGGAAGATATTGTTAAAGATGACACCAGAGTTTTTGTTGGAAATGCTGATTGATCATTTAGAAAGGAAATGATACACTATATGAATATTGCTATAAGCACAGTATATGTTCAGAGATGGAAAGAATCTATTATTCCAAAGAATGAAGAATGACTGAAGAACATTTGTGAAATAGTTGAGATTATCTCAGAATATCAAGGTAGAAAATCCCCACAATATCAGTTTTGAACTGGATTATCTGAGTCCACACTCAGATAATTTGGGATTTTCTGCCTTGATATTTTGGGATATAGGGCTATGTGGAAGGGCCCTTGATCTTATACAGTAATTTCTGGTGTACTTTTTGATTCTTTGCCTACTTTTGTAGCTTTTACTTTTTGTGTGTATTTTGCATTTTTATTTCCCTGTAATATTTATGTCTTTTTGGTTTGTCCTGGCAATAACTAATTTTTGTAAGCTTACAGCATTATTTTATGCTGTTGCTGCTATACCTAGATTGACTTTATGGCAGCATCCTTGAAAAAATCCCTCTTGGACTATAGCCAAACTATTGAATCAAGGATTAAATTTGCCCTTGAATCATTCCAAGGTTATGTGCTAACATTCCAACACTGCTTTTCATAATTTGGATGACTGGGGGAGAGTTAATGTATTTATTTCACTTTCCTACCTCCTCTCACCATGCTCTTTGGAAAAGGGCAACCTACCTCTGCTGAATCTTGAAATCTAATTACCACATAATGGTTGCCTGTTCTCTAACAATGGGTAGATGCCTGCTCCATCTATGTGTACTTAGTTACCAGCAGCAATTCATTGCACTAAATCACATTTCTCTGGAAATGGTTCTGGTTATAGAAAGATAAATTTAAATCTGGGAATTTCAAATTATAGCAAAGTGTCTTTGACTAT
>JARBWK010000007.1:63686195-63746195 GCA_030556195.1 Anolis apletophallus | reverse complement strand
AAGCTATTTGTGATAGTTTAACTCCTTGATGGTTTTAAAATTTATACTGTGCAACTGTATAATATTTTTTTCATGTCAGAAGTGACTTGAGATACTGCATAATATGAAGTACAGTAAATGGCGCTCTTTGTCTAAACCAGGCCTGTCCAACAGGTGCCCCACAGGCCGCACATGGCCCGCCAGCCCCTTGGATGCGGCCTGCCCCTTGGATGCGGCCCGCCTTCAAGAAATCGGCACAAATGGGGGGGGGGGGGCAAAGGGCGGTGCATCAGAGGCCTGGCTGTGATGCACCACCCTTCGCGCCGCCTTCTGCTCCTTCTCGGCAGTTCCCCCTCCCTCCCTTGCTTCACTTGAGTGAAGGAAGAGAGGAGGGACAGAGAAGGAGCAATAGGCGGTGCAAAGGGCGGCGTGTCAGATGCCTGGCTGTGACGCACCACCTCCTTCTCCTTCTTGGTTCCCTTTCCCTTCCTTCACTTGAGTGAAGGAAGGAAGGGAGGGCGAACCGAGGAGGAGAAAGGGGCGGCTGTGGCGCATCAGAGGCCTGGCTGTGATGCGACGCCCCTTTCTCCTCCTCGGTTCGCCCTCCCTTCCTTCACTCGAGTGAAGGAAGGGAGGGGGAACCAAGAAAGAGAAGGAGGCAGCGCGTCACAGCCAGGCCTCTGACGTGCTGGGGCCGCCCCTTTCTCCTTCTCGGTTTGCCCTCCCTTCCTTCCTTCACTTCAGTGAAGGAAGGGAGGGGGGACCGAGAAGGGGCAATAGGCAGCGCGAAGGGTGGCGCGTCCTGGGACGAGCCGTGGGGGCGCCTCTCCCCACGGCTCGTCCTTCCCTCCTAAAGCCGTGACATGCCGCCCGCCTCAGAAGGGCGATTTTGGCCACTTCTGAGGAAGCCAGCAAGGAGGAAGAGGCAGGGCCGGGCGGGGCTGGGGCCAGGGCCGGGGCGGGGGTGGGGGTGGGGGCTGGAAGGGGCGGGGGCGGGTAGGGGCGGAGCCAGGGCGGGGAGGGGCAGAGCCAGGGGCAGAGGCAGACCCTTTGGCCCCCCAGGTGATCAGTGACCGGAATTCCGGCCCTTGGGCCGGTAGAAGTTGGACAGCCCTGGTCTAAACCAACTTCTGAAACTCAGACAGATAGAGACACAAGAGGGAAATGGATTATCAAGAGTACTGATGATGTCAGTCATTTGGCCATCTGCTGATGCCTCTTCGCTAACATCATTCTATGACCCCCCCCATCTTCCCATGAATCCATGTGCTCACATTTATACTTATATACATTTCCTAGGTATTATGCACCAAGAAGGCATGTGATAGCCTTCTTTGTGAAGACTTTCTATATTGTTATAACTTCATGCAGTCCTACATGAATGTTTTATCCAAGGCCTGATCCCCCAGTCTCTAGGCCACTAGAGAGGCAGGAAGGAGTCATGACATTCCAACAGTGCTACTGGACAGTCACTCTTATCATTACCCTCTTGTTCTCATGATAGTAACAGTCACTGGGCACAAACTGCCTGGTGGTTATCACTCATTGCCTGGGGTGATGTTGGCCAAGGTGCCAGTGCAACGTGAGAGAGGGGAGAGAAGGAATCACCCTCCCTTCCCCCTTCTCCAATGACCCTTGTGCACCAGCCACAAGTTATTTCAGGCCTTTTGGCTGCTGTTATAACAAGAACAGGAGGCGGGTGGTATATGCCACCCCATATTCCTGGGCCATTCAAGCCCAGGGAATACAGGATCCCGTATGAACAGTTGCAGCCAATTCCATTTTGGAACCAGGCCAACTATTTACATGCGCCTGAAGTCATGGTTTGCTCCAGATTCTCAGAGAAACTCTAGAGCAGGGGTTTCCAGACTAAAGCCCATGGGCCAAATACAGCCCTCCAAGGTCATTTACCTGAACCCTGCCCTGAACTTTAGATGTAGGATCACCCTAGGTCTGAAATAACTCAAAGGCACACAACAACAACAATGACAACAACAACAATGACAACAACAACAATCCAAATTGAGTATCTCAGCAGCCAAAAGCAGGCCCAAGTTACTTATTGAAATACTGTTAGGTTTATGTTGGTTAAAATTGTTCTTCATTTTAAATATTGGGTTTCTTTTTGCACCACAAATAAGATATGTGTCATGTGCAAAGGAATTTGTTCTTTTTTTTAATAAAAAAGGATAATTTCAACCCCCAGCAGTCTGAAGGACCATGAACTGGTCCTCTGCATAAAAAGTCTGAGGATCCCTGCTCCAGAGCAACTTGCAACTTTTGTTACCACGATACAAGGTTGTGTTAACCAGTAGGCATGAGAAAAATGAAACGGAAATTAAAAGAAATCGTAAGTGATTCGTATGTAATGGGCCTTTCAAGTTTATACGGATCGCAAGGCCAATCCCGGAAGTGGACTTTCTTTTACGCACCCCCTGGGCCCAAAATTTCATTAGATTATTTTAAATATATTAAATATTTCGGATGTCCCCCAAACAGGAAAATTTCCCCCTCCAAAATAGCTTTGCAGACATAACTCACAGTGAAATCGGGGCCTTTCCATGCTTGAAGCCTAATTAGAGTGGAAGGCCTCCTCCAGGAAGTGAAAAGGGAGCCGGAAACCATAGAGAGCCCGAAATCGGGACTCCAAGAGGGGCTGGAGGACTGACGAAAAAAGCAATTTAAACACCCAGGAAGGGGGTTTAGATAGAAGAACAGAGTAGGAGGACATAAGAACTGCTGAGAGAAGGGCAGCAGGAGTGAAAAGAGCATGGAGAGGAGAAGGAAGAGTTCAGAATCAAGAAAAGCCATAGAGTTCCAACAGAGGTCCTAGACTGCTATGGTAAAACTGAATGGGGAAAAAAGATGGAGTGAGGAGAACTCTACAGATTAGCAAGGCCTGCACCAGAGGTAGGCCTAGGCATTTATTTAATAATATTAATAATAATAATATATTAATGCATTATATGTGTCCCTGCAAAGGAACCCTGTCCTTTAATAATATTAATAATAATAATATATTAATGCATTATATGTGTCCCTGCAAAGGAACCCTGTCCTTTAATAATATTAATAATAATAATATATTAATGCTTTATATCTCCCTGCAAGGAAACCAAGGGAAATGTTGCCCCTTGATTTGCCTGTGTTTAAAACAGTATCAGTCCTGTTTCCCTGCTTTGCCTACTTTAGAACTACTAACGAATTTAAGTAAGTAATTAAGTTACATTTACGAATTTTTGGGAAATTTTTTGTAAGTCTTTGATATACTAATCAAAAAAAATCCCCCCCCCCCATTTGATTTACGATTCACCATTTTAGGATTCTAAACCATGCCTATTAACCAGAATCATCTCTGTGGCCCCTTCTACACTGCCCTATATCCTAAGATCTGATCTCAGATTATCTGCTTTAAATTGGATTATATGAGTCTACACTGTCAGATAATCTGGGATAAACATATAATCTGGAATCAGATCCTGAGATATAGGGTAGTGTGGAAGGGGCCTGAGTTTAATGTAGCCACTAGGGCTGGTTGATCCATAAAAATGTTTCTAAACTTGTGGGGGGGGGGAGGACCACTGTTGTTACAAAATAGAAAGTGTTCCAAAAAATTTTGGGAAAATTTCAAAATTGATTTGTATTTAATAATGAAATTCAAAAGTAACCCTCATTGCTTGTCAGCTGGCAAGAGAGAGTGGAGGACAGCACCTCCAGGCTCTCCCACCAGCTAGGAACCAATGCGGGTTAAAAGTAATCTGCATTGCTTGTCAGCCGGTGAGAGAGAGTGGAGGGCAGCACCTCCAGGGGCTCTCGCCAGCTGATAACCAATGCGGTTTAAAAGTAACCAGCTTTGCTTGTCAGCTGGCAAGAGAGAGTGGAGGGCAGCATTTCCAGGTTCTCTCACCAGCTGAGAACCAATGTGGGTTAAAAGTAACCCACATTGCTTGTCAGCTGGCAAGAGAGAGTGGAGGACAGCACTTTCAGGCTCTTTCGCCAGCTGAGAACCAATGTGGGTTAAAAGTAAGAAAGGGCGGAAATAAAACGACATAATAACGCACCCTTTACGGAAATAGCTGACCTGGTTTCGATTTAGAAAGGTCACGACCAGAGATATCCACCCCTAGTAGCCACCCCCCCCCCCAAGGATTAAGTGTCTGTGTATATGTGTGCTCTGGTGCTTTGAATGATGCAACACCAACACATATGGTGGCTGGAAATCTTAGGCAGCTTTCCTTATACAAATGTTAGGTGCCTTGGAGGCTACCTTTTCCAAGCTCCTTACAGTTGAAATATTGCTGTGCAGCCACCACATCATCAATATACATATGCTGCCAAGGGATGTAAATTTATGCATATCTAAAACCAAAAGATTCACGGAAAAACTATTTTCCCAGAATTCTTTGTGCCTGCCCATCACCATTTCATCATTCAAGGTAGGGTTGCCAGATATCAGGTACAAGTAATAATAACAATAATAATAATACTTTATACCCCGCCACCTTCTCCCCAAGGGGTTCGGGGTGGCTTACATGAGGTCAAGTCCAATGACAAATAAAACAACACAACAGCAAATAATAAAACAATACAATCAATATAACTTACACATAAGCAATAGCAGAAAATAAAAGAAACCATTATGGCCGGGCCAGATGTGAAATATTAAAATTTTAAAATAAACACTGGATGCGAACAGAGGTAGAATGTATGTCGCAGGAAGGTTTAAAGGATAATGTGGGGCAGACAACCCAACAGATTGTTAAAGTGCTTCTGAGGACATTTTGCAGAAAAATTGATCCGAGCAGGGCATTATTTACTTTATTCAGGGAAGGCACATTGGAATAGCCACGTTTTCAGGCTTCTCCTAAAGACTGCCAATGTGGGGGCTTGTCTGACATCCTTGGGGAGCAAGTTCCAGAGTCGGGGGCCACCACAGAGAAGGTCCTCTCCCTCGTCCCCACCAATTGCACCTGCAAATGGGGCGGGAGTGAGAGTAGGGCCTCTCCAGATGATTGGAGAGATTGCCTGGGTTTGTAGAAGAAATGCGATCATGCAGGTAGGTGGGTCCCAAACTGTTCAGGGCTTTATAGGTAAGAACCTGCACCTTGAATTGGGACCGGAAGATGAATGGCATCCAGACAGTCACAGTGGCCAGTCACTCGTCCAATACCCGAGGGGCTTCCTTGGAATTAGGTGGAAAGGAGTAGTAGAGTTGGGTGTCATCTGTGTAAAGATGTCTCTACACACACTTGTAGCAGAGTCTAAGCAGATAAACACACTGAAAGACTGTAGAAATATACCATCGCGGCCCCTCCAGCGTCCCAAGCAGTTAATGCCAGTAAACCTGCCAGCAACCACACAGTAAATATTGGATTACAAATTTGGGAACTGAATTTCTTATGAACTTGATCTTGTGAGAACTTGGGAATACCCACCTATTTGGTTATACCAGTGGGAGACCGGCATTGAACTGAGATTGCTACAGTTGCATCTGTTTCATTTGGGTTGTATCCCCTCCCCGGTCTCTTCCCCACATCCTACGGACTCTCGAACTGTTTTCCACTGTGTTTATTTGTATTACATGTTGCGAGGTTTACTCATTTGTAACATCATGTACCAATTTTGGTTGTGTAAATGAAGAAGTGTGAATGTTCATTAACTCATCAAGGGTTCTAATATATATATATATATATATATATATATATATATATATATATACAGTCTTTCAGTGTGTTTATCTGTGTAAAGATGGCACCCGACTCCAAAACCCGAATGACCTCACCCAGCAGTAACAAGTAATGCACAGCTATCTGAGTATATAAAGAAACAAAGTATACACACACACACACACACATCTCTTTATAATTTCCTCAAGAGAAATAACATCATGATCTACTTCCTTCAACTATTACACAGAGCCTACTCAGAAGTAAATCTCATAGGGTTATTTTATAAAGTACAGTGTGAAAATAGTTCATAACCATGCCTAATGCCAGATATCCGGTCATAGCTCTTCACATTCAGTTTTGTCATATTCAGATGATAGGCAGGGGTTCAAATTCACCAGTTTTCATGGGACAAGAAAGTCTGCTGTATGAAACTCCAGTTAGGCAGAATTTTTTTCCAGCTGGCGGTGTAGTTTCTCACACTTTACAAAGGTTAATTAAATCAAGTGTTACAATTTGGAAATACACTTAATTTCTAATCGGGAAAATGTATTCTCTTTAGGCAACTCTGGTTTCTGATTAATGCATAATACTTAATAACGTCACTGAGCCATGATATTACCAGAGGTTGTCCCTAATTTCAGGTTTTAGTCTGGAAATGTCAGGGCATGGGAGGATTCCGACCTGGCAACCCTAGTTCAAGATATCAAGGAGTGAGGGGTTTATACATTGTTATTCACACATAGATTTTTACACACTAACCTCACTGCAAGGAAATAACTGCTTACAGAATGTGTAACTCAGTCTACAGTTATGGAGACGTTGTAATTTCTCTTCACTTTTCCAAGAAACAGAAATAATATTTAAAACAGTGAAAGAAGAGAATCTGCCGAAAGCTATATTCTGCAAGGGGAGGGGGGTGGGCACAGGATAATAACAAATGCTTAAAAGAAGGACAGAGGATAATAATAAATGCTTTAGGTCATATATATCTATCAAGCAGACTTACAATGTATGTTTTGATCTTCAAGTCTAAGAGGATCAAAAATATTCAGCTGATTTTAATGGAAGACAAATTGTCTAAATCCCGATTATTAGGATCAGATTTCTCCATCTGGCAAACCTTCTCTAAACATTTCCCTGTCTTCAGAGCTCCACAGAACAGAATGTGAATATTAGTTATGTTGCAGTTCTATTGACCACCCATACACACCGTTTGTGTGTAGCTATTAGGTGTCATAGCTCAATTCTTGAGCACAACTTTGCATGTAAACAATCTGAAGTTTTTAATTTTAAAAATATATACACGAAATCATACTATAGTCCAAATAATCAAATGAGGATTATGTTTGCTGTAAAGGTAGGCCTTTAGTCTGGACTACAGAAAGAAAGAATATTCAAATATTCTGTCACAAGCCTAGATCCTGTTTACAGATAGAGGGTTAACAAATTGTCTGAGTCCAAGCCACAGAATCCAGCCAAGAGACAACAGCAGGGAATAACAACAGGAAGTTGATAGTCCATTCCATGTTCCAAAGCCAATTTCAACAGAATCCATAATCAAAGGTTAATCCAAAAATCTGAGTGCCAGAGTCCAAAGAGAGAATCCACAGTCCAGAGATTACCAATAGCATGCAGTCACACCTCCAAAGGCTGAAGTTGCTGCCAGCAACAAAGTACCACACTTGATCTATTTATATGCTAGTTTCTCAGGTATTGCTTAATGAGAGCTCGTTTCTCTACTAACTTAGAGGACCATGAAGTTCAACCTTCTCCTTTCACAGGTCCAAAAGAGCTGGAACACTTAATCCTTCCTTTGCTGTTCAGAGGAACTTTCTTTGTACTTGTTCTGCAGTCTGAGAAGTAGTAGCTTCCTCCATAGGCTCTTCTTCCAAGCTCAGCTGAGAAAGCTGCTGGGCACTGCTGGATTCCAGCTCAAATGTCACCCCTTCAAGAAGCATTTTCTCAGTCTAGCTATCAGAACTAACCACAACACATACTTCAAAAATGATCAGAATGGTTTTTAAGTCCTGAGACATTCTAATGAGAAGAATCCCGGACTGATGAGAATCTCTGCAGTTCAGAATATATGCTGTGCAGAATTTATGTATCTTGCAGCAGAAGAAATTGCTTGAATTACTAATTGCTTCATTTGGTATTGAAATTAGAAAAGGATTACATCCATACAATGAAGGATCAAGCACAGGTGCAGATGCCTTGTCTTAGAGTTTAACTGCTTTTAATCCATCTGGCAAAGAGACTGGACCAAGTGAGAAATGCTTAAACATATTAATGGGGATATATTATAATATGCATATTCATCTAGGGACTAAAGAGGAAGAGAAAGATATGCAGAAATGCCTCTGGGAAGAACCGGAATTGAGTGTTGGGGAATGAAATGTGAAGGTGTGATATAACTTTTTACTTTTTTCAGAACCCTTTCCTTACCTCCATCTAATACTGAACCACACTCACATAGCTACAGACAATGGATTAAATTAGGATTGCCTTAGGGGTCCATCTTTACATTTTCTTGAATTTCATGGAGATGGGAGAGCAAGGCACTCTAATCTCTCCAAAAACACATGGCACAGAGTTGCTTTTTACTGTGGGTAGAAAATATACCAATACATTAGTATTGTAAATAACAAGGAATTACTCATTTCAATTTAACAAAAAAGAAAAGAGAAAAATAATTTGTCTACTAGACTTTTTTTAAAAAAAATCCCAGCTATATATATTCCATTTGCACAATGGATTGAAAAGCAGTCTGATTCATTTGAATTCCTGACTTTGGCTGCAACACATACTGTTGAAATGCATTTGGCCTACTGTCAAATGTGCTTAAAATGTGCTTCTGAGCTGGTATTAAATTTACTGATGGGTAAATGAAGCAATATATGTGGGTGAGTAGCTGTGTATCACATGCTGAATAGTTAGAAATAGAATTTGGTATTGCTGGTATACACATTCCTCCTTGTTCCTATCAAGTGAGTAAAGTTTCTGACCATTTTTGGATTAAAGAACTGTCTCACACAGTATTGTTGGACCAGAATGCCAATTTTGAAATTAACCTGTAATAGGAAGAGATCTACAAAACAGGTACAATTTAATATTTTCTGTTTACAATTTACTCATTTCATTTCCTCATTTCCTCCTCACAGACAGATGGGAAGATCTGTCCAAAAGTGTGATCTTACAAAGCACACACTGCCAAATTGGAGTGAATTTTTGCAACTAATATTAAAACACTCTGAAAGCAAGGTCGTGTCTGTATTTTAAATGGAAGTGGTGACACTACCTTAAGTAGAATGGTGTGAACATGTGGCTCTAATTTATAATGTCAGCCCATATTCCAAGTGCTTTCTCTATATTGTGTTTGCTCCACTCCAACACAAGAAAGAAGGTACTGCAGTGAATTATTGTGTAATTAATCATTTGACCATGAGGGACTCATTTACTAATTAAAAACGCAAAAAGAGTAAATTGAAATAAGCAGTGACTACTAAATCATGTCCTTTGACATGTCAAGCAGCATTGTAATATATCATAATGTTTCAGTCAAAGACCTTTGGATCCTATATACTGACATATCTTTTATATAGCACAGTTAGGCTCATTCATTAGATTTCCAGTGCAGTTGTTCTTATTGCTCCTCATGCTACCCACACAAATGGAACTAGTTGAGTAATTCTGAATTAGAGAGAGAAAGAGAAATACCTAGGGGCCTGGAATAATGTCTATTTTAGGGATGGAGAAGTTTTCTAAAACAAATCTTGTATTCACTTGGGATTTTAGCTATGTCTTTCCACCACTACCACAGGAATCATTACTTATTATTCACTGACCATTTTGATAAGAGAAGAATTTGGAGAGAGGGGTGACTGGGGCCAGATAGTATTTGAGTGAGTCAGCTGTATGGGATGGGAATATTATAATCCCTCATGTTTTTATATTCTGTGTAATCCCTTCCTCTCTTTCTAATAATTTTATGTACAAGACATTTTATTCTTGAATTTTTTTAAAAAATGTATACAGTGCTCATGTAGCATCTATTTGCTATTTATCTAGGGGTGGGGGGAGTCCCTCCTCTTATGGCTTTAAAATTACTGGCAATCTTACCTTTCTATTCATTAGCTTTCCCTACATGGGAACAAAACTAGAGGTCAGAAATGTCTTAGATGGCTCAGTAGGCTGTGTGAAAACTGAATACAGGAAACATCTCGGCAAAATAACCATTGTGTAATTGATCTAAAAGCCTGCTATGCTTTCTATTAAAAAATAAAAATAAAAATGAGTGTGTGAAATGCCAAAAATCCACTGCATTGGCATTTATAGAATTCAGATGACCACCATTTTTATTCTAAAGTGTTTTGAAAAATTTGCAAGGCGCCTATGTAGCATTTAATACAAAGTTCAATTTCTTTTTGCTATTCACCCGTTCATGCCTATGGGGACACTTCCAGGCAGTACCATTGCCAGGATTTTGATGGGGGGGGGGGTTGATTGGGGGAGGCTGAATCTGAGTGAGAGAGGATCTACCCTAGCAAACCTTTTGCATCGTTATCCCAATACCCCCATGTATATGGGATATATTGAGCATGGTGATCAGATCATGATATGAATAAACATAACAATTTAAATAATGTACCAGTAAGTTCTTCCTGCAAATCACTCTGAGAATTGGGGGGGGGCTGAAGCCCTCAAGCCCCCCAACCCCCCGGGCTACGGACCTGCTTCCAGGGCTTCCCTATCTCTCATTTATAGGGCTGTCAGGATAAAACTTACTACAATTTGAGCACATGCTTATTACTGAAAGCTCTCCCCCCCCCCACCAAGTTTCAGAACATTTCACTCCTCCACTGATTTTTAGGATTTTTTTTGAAATTTTTACCATAACATTTTTTTTTTTAAAAAACCAGCTACTAGAGATACCCCCTTGAATTTCTCTATATGACACAACATATCCAGGGCATCATTTCTCTCAAGTTTCAGACATATTCACAGATCCACTGATTTTAGGGGATTTTAAAAGTTTTGTTCTCTCTCTCTCCTAATTCCACAAAACACAGACACTGAAGGGGGGGGTCTCATTGCAGATCCTGATATTAGACTCTTGCATAGTTTTTCTCCTGTATGGCATATCATAAAAGCTGATATGGCTTGCTGGAGAGGCTGGAGGCTGGCTGGTTCAAGGTGGCACTGTGTATAGGGTCAGGGAGAAGGACAATTCAAGGTGGCATCACATATAGGACCAGGGAGAAAGACAGTAGTGGTGTGACCCATCTTGGCCACACCACATAAGGGAGGCAAACTAAGCTTGCATGGCACATGCTAAAGCCTTCAAGAACAGCGAAAATCAGCTCCTAGCTAATCGCTCATCCCTACTGATTCACTCACTACCCTAGATCTTCACCTTTTTCCCAGCTCTTTTGCAATAGTGACTAAGGCAACGTGGCTCTTGGATTTAAAGGAAACACCAGGAGGGACTCCTCCCTCTCCCTCTCCCTCAGTCCTTATAGGTTGAGGAGAGCATGTGAGCAAGTTTTCCTGCGCCACCTATTACAGTTTGCTTGTGCTGAATAAGCTGGCTCAATGCCACTTACAAAAGTAATGAATGTCTTATGAAATCTCCGCAGATTGCTATTTTAATTTGTTTGTGTGTGGGGCCTGCTCAGCATTAGCTTCATAATGTGGGTTGTAAGCACAGATTTACCTAATCACTTACGACCCATGTCTGGATTTTTGCACAGCCCCATTTTTTTTAAAGCTTTATCAGCTACCTAGACTTGTGGTGCTTACATTTAATAACTATAATAAAAAATATTAACCATTATGAGTATTCCTAGATTACTTGGAAAATTAATAAAGATGCATGATTGCTGAGGAAATCCTGAGAAGGCTAAATTGGGAAATGCCCTGCTACTACTATGTCATTTTCAAAAATAACCCTGACAATTCACATGTGTGTGTATATGGTACGTGTGTGTGACCCTACACATTTTATTTATACCAGCATCTGATACAATCAGAGACTTTTAATGTCATCTCCTGAGTCAGCTAATTTTACATTGTATAAAATTAGAAAAACAGGAAGAAAATCTGAGACTTTTCAATCAAAGTGGACACAAACTGTCTTCATGGAAATAAACTGCTTTACCACACAAATATACAATTGAAGTCGCTTTAGAGACTCCAACTCCTACGTAAGTTCTTCTCAAGTTGTAGTCCATGGCCTGATGTAGATTTCCAGGAAGGAAATAAAGATTTGTAGTCAATTGACACAAACATGGTGTTGATATTTGGCAAGTTGGGAATAACCCCCTCATGGTCCCCTACATCGGGTTATTTAAGAAGTATTATCTTACACCACCTTAAAATACCTTTTTAAAAACCCCATCTGAAATACATTACCTACAGATGCCACTTAAGCCATGCTAGAAAATTCACTAGCCAAAACTCGGGTGCAAATCAATAACTCAATCTAAGTATAGTAGATCTATTTACTCATTTGCTGAATAAATCCCATTAAATCAATTGCCCTACAGAACATAGGACCAGTATTTAGATTTATGTCCTGGACATGTGACCCAGGAAAGCAGCACTGTTCCATTCATATCTATAAACCTTCAAGTATAAAAAATGCTTCCACCAACCACTTCCTCGGGAGCCATTAGTTGAAGAATCAGGCAACTTCCCTGAGCTGTGCTGCTGGCCTTGGAAATACGTAGTTGGCAATAACAAGCAATAAACAATTAGCTATTTCTGATTAGCATCCTTTCACATTAATGATGGTATAAATACATTATTTAAGCACCATGATTATCACAAGGATTACTGTATCATTTCATAGGTCTTGAGAACTATCATAATGTATTAAAACGGTGTGCTTTGTGCTCTGTTATGGCCATTGAGACAACAAGGTGGATGGGAGGAAGGTGAGTGTTTTGTACCACAATCCAGTGCCTTGTAGCATTCATATTTTTAAAGTAATCAAAAAGCAACAATTTTAATAAATAGGAATGCAAACATATATTCTGATAAGAATCATCTATAATGGTGTGCTTAATTTTGGAGGGCGCTTAGAATCAAAGGGACATCTAATTACTTTTTATAAAGTTACTTTCAACATTCAGCTTCTGGCCCCCTTCAATCTGTGTGGTATTATGTTGGAATATTGCCTGTTTAGATGATAATTTGTGTTTAGAGTCAAACTGGCTTGTTTTTGCCTTACTTATGGGACCCATATTCTGTAATTATTTGTGGGGAAGCACAAATCTTGCAAATCCAGACAGTATCTCTATATGTGTGGTAAAATGCAAAAAGAAGGCAATCACTTAAATGCACCTTTTCTTTGGATAGTATAACTTACATAGAATTGCAAGCTTTTCTTTGCCAATGAGTTGAAGCTGTAACCACAGTACAGCAGGTGAATTTGGGACACATTTGTCTATGAGTATTTTTCCAGTTTTGTTTATTTTTATTTAATAATAATATAATAATACTTCATTTATATTCACACTAAGATCTCTACTGACTAGAAGGTCATGAGTTTGAGGCCTGCCCGGGTTGAGGTGGGCTCTCGACCTATTGTGTAGCTTGTTGTCGACCTTTGCAACCCGGAAGACAGTTGCATCTGTCAAGTAGGAAATTAAGGTACCACCTAGTGGGGAGGCTAAATTTAACTGATTTATGAGGCCATAAAAAGATCTCCAGGAAACATGCTGAGGAATTTAGGAGTGCAACAGCTTCCTCTGGTGGCCATATGTTAAATTGCCTCTGTCTGTCTTGTGTGTTTGTGTGTCTAAATGTAATGTGTACATTGTAATCCGTCCTGAGTTCCCTGTGGGGTGACAAGGGTGGAATATAAATGAAGTAAATAAATAAATAAATAAATCTCCCCTAGGGGAATCACGACAGATGCCAACAAGCAAAAAACACATACAGGCAAACATTCAATGCCTCTAGACAGGTATAAACATGAATACATTAATGACCCACCCAATTCCACAAACAAGCTGACACATTTCCTTTGGTTCTGGATGCATCTGCTGTACAGAAGAAAAAGAATCATGTTCCAGCCTTCTTTTGAAAGAAGATAATTGTTTTTGTTCATTCTAGTGCATCTTAGCTTTCCTTCACTATCTTAAGGATTGTGATTGATTAATCGAATGGAGAATAACACAAATTTGTTTAATTTGCAATAAGTTTTTCAATGATTTAAATGAACAATCTTTTCATCACAGCTATAATCCTGGCACATTTTTAGTTTTTATGAGGATGGACTACCAGCATAATACAAATCTAAACTAAGTTCTTATTTTCAAGGAGTAGCAATTTCTAAAGGATATGCTTTTTGCCTTTTCAAAAGATCACCAGGCTTTATTCTGTAAAGCTTAACAAATGCCCAGTATTAGCAAACATAGTGCTCAATGGTTATCTGCTGCGCTTTATACTTGTCTTCAAATATTGTGATTTAGATAGAACTCTAATGCACAAGAACAACTTGTCCCCAGAGCATTATTTGGAATATAAATTAAGTGATATTATAACAGTGCCCTCACTTAGCTCAGCATAATGAATATGAAACATCATGTACTGGTGACCAAGGTCATTCTACAAGAATGAATTACTCTATTAACTTCTCCTTTAAGTAGCATTAGAGATAATAAATGGAGAGATTTAATGTAATTCTGATAATATTATTCATGCAGAAGTAGCGTACTTTATCTTGTTAAAATAATTAAGATACCCATTGAGGATGTTTTACATGGCAGAAATATGAAGCTTAGCAACATGTTTGTTGCATGTTGCACAATGCATCTGCATTAGCCAGTGCTGTAGATAATCCGATAAAAAAAACCTGGTTCTTATGCTATGCTAATTCAGGATCATCTCTCTGGCCCTAGGTACATCCCAAATGCTGCAAAAGATTATACCAAGCTTTAGTGGTGATATTAGATTAAATTCAGTTCCCTTGCTTATGTTTTTTTTGTTAAAAACCCTCAGAAAATTACATCCTCTTTTTCCATAAAACCTTCTTCAGCTTTCTCTAAGACGGATGCAATTTTTATATATAAAAAGCTGTGCATATTACTTTTTTATCCAGAAATATCAAAGCTTCCCTAAGCTTGAGATGTCCTCTCTTCTCATAAAATTTGGGAGGGGAGGAGTTAGGGAATGAAGTCAACCTAAAAACCTCTGACTTTGCTATGCATGGAATACACCAAGGCTACATAGGGATATGTTCCTTTTTTTCTTCATAAAGTATTTACATTACTTTTTCTTGAGGCAAAAATGTTCCTCTTTTGTAGGAACCATGAGCAGGATCTAATGGGACTATTGGATTGACAGAACCACTTTCATCAGCAAAACTGGGAATGAAAAATACCCCATGTAACCTTAAATTTTACTTCAGATGATGTCTCAGCTTTTGTGGTTGGCTTTTGAGAAACACAGAGGGCAGAGAGGGAGAATCCAGCTGCACTAGAGAGCAAGTGCTAATGTGGCATTGGATGTATACTTATAAAAGAGATGAGTAACATCCCCTCACCCCCCCCCCTCCACAAATTAGTGTTCATTTCACCTTTGTCATTCATTTATCTGGTATACACTAATGTCAAGTGGAACTTCTTCCATAACGGGTCAAGCTTTAAATTCTATAATCTTCAACCACTGGCTAGGAATGATAGCAACTGAATCCAGCAATATCATGAAGATCAAACATGTGAGTTTTACTTAAAACAAGAATTGAGTCTTATATATTTACTTAGCATGTTAAAGTGGGATTGCCCAAGCATTTTGAGATCATATATAGCCAATACAGTTATATATTTCATTGTCCGGTTTCATCTGAATACCTTCATTAAAAATCATGCTGTGTGCAGCAAACCAACAAGTGGTTTTGCAAACTTTAAATGAGGTGTGATGAAGGACTACTTGTACTTGAAATACCCGAGATTCAACTAACAGTCTAAATAGTTTCTATATGTTAAAATGGAATAGAAATAGAAATAAGAATCAATATTTTTTTTGAAAATTGGTCAAAAAGACATTTGCTGACCAACTAAAGGAATAATGAGATGAATGCCAAGAGATGGAATAAAGTAAATGAAGCTGCATTAGCTGTTATTGGGGGTTTGGGGGGGTTGGTAAGCAAACTAATGTGGGAAAAGCTTGCTATGGGAGAACCTGGCTCCATAGTTTTATCACAGTTTCGAGCCCTTTCCTTCCCTGGGTGAAAACACTTAAACCTCCTAGAGGATTCCCTGGAACTCAGAATTACTCTCAGGCCAGGTAGTAAGCTGGGAGGCCAACCAGAGGGGGGTAAGCTCTCAAGCTGCATGTCAAAGACCAGGACCAGGGATAGCAAATTTTTCTCCACCTCTTGATCACTTGATACTCAAAGACAGTTCCAAATTTTCTTTCTTTACCAAATGTGCAAGAAAGTTACTCATTGACTCAGATCTTCCCCCAGCATGTGCCACGAGGACCTACTTATTAAACCAGCCTAAGACCATTGTCATCTCCTCCATGAAAGTGTTGGGTAGGCACTACTTCCCCCAAAAGCCCTTAATGGGGATGTGCAATTTCTAGGCTACACCTAAGAAAATTTACATTGTGAAAAGAGGTGAGAGGATGGGTTGAGAAGTTCAAAGCAGGGGGCAGAGCTGCTTTAAATCAGTGCCAGGATGCAACCAACACTGGCCTTGCTTCTTAGGAGGCCAAAAGGTGATCTCCTCCACCTCAATTATGCTAAAGTGGGGGAAATCAAATATTCCTAAGTAGCAAGAAACCGTGAAAAGAAGTATACCAGACTGATGAGAATCTTTGATGTTTACTAAATTTGCATTTGTTATTCTTGATGGAAAAATGTTGTTTCAGTGCAGAGGTATTAATTTTTCCCGCAGAAAATGCTTTCCTTACCAAAAAAAAGCTAAAATTGGATTTTTGTTCTGCATAAAATTTGCACACATGGTTGATTTCTGGAGCAAACAGAATATTTTGTCCAGAAAGCAGCATTTTCTGTATATGAATGGAGAGTTCTGCATTGAAATGTTATTTTCCACACTGAAAAATGTTGGTCCCTATGCAGAAAATATTATTTGTATTCATCAACAATGTGCAACACCACAATGGAAGATTTTTTTACTGCTCAGAAGGCAACATTTTTTGCACAGGATGCAATCTTCCTGTGTAAAAAAATAGTTTTCCACACAGAAAATGCTATGATATTAAACATTGTTACTATTTCAACCATGGGATATTTCTTGTCCTTCAGATTTTGGGACTCATGCTATAATACACCATGGTTGAAATAAACATATGTAAATATCCCTCGCATGTTCAGATGTCCATCTTTTGGTGTTGTGAAGGTTGCTATTTCTTTCCTCCCTTTGCATGCCCAAAACACCCTTAACCTACTTATAGTAAAGTCCCTGAAGTGCAGTCATTCAATGCTTCATAGTGAACAGACATGTCCCCATAGCCAACTGCAAAATCATGGCGTTAGCACTAAGATCCATAGAAGTCCTTCAGAAGTCTCAGAAGGGTTGCAATGAGACTTGGCCATGATAATGTAGCTGGACACTCCTGTGATCCTGCCTGCTTGTCATAAAACACAGAACAGCCATGTGAGACAGCTGAATGGGCTTTTCAGTAAGTCAGATAATGGTAGGTGGCTCGGAATAATGTAGGTCCGCCATGCTGAGGGGATGTTGAATAGAGGCCAGTATGTTATTGTGAAGGATCAGTAGGAAAGCAACTGCATACTTACCAGTTTTGTTTTCATGGCAGCTTTTGTTCTGATGGTACATGAACAAAAGAGAAAGAAAAGTAATGAAGATAGCCTCTGGAGGTTGATAATGCTTTCAAGGATGGTTTTGTGTGTCGGGGATTGGAGTGTTTCATGTTCTAGGAAAGATTTTGGAAAGATGCACATGACTCCAGGTAAATGAACAATTGTAATTAAGACTTGTAAAGTATCTTACAATGCAAAGTAGATCCTGGCAGGTGAGCATGCTTCTTTTATTTATACAAGCCTTTTTAATTATGCCTGGCACTGGCGAGGCCAGTTCAACTTGATCCTGCATCAATTTTGCAAATGTAAATGGAGCTACAGCACTGAGGAAAGATCAAGTTGTGTGTTAACTGATAAAATATATTTTGACATAAACGAAACCTACTTAACTGTATCTAATGAACCCAGGAACATGTGTCCAATAGGATTAAGAAGAGAGGCATTAAAGTATTATTTACTCATCATATTTTATGATTAATGTCATCCTTATATAAGATTTAGACTACAGATAAGATTTTGAAAAGCAGGTTGGGTTAAATCTTGTTTTGCTATAAACTATAGGCATTATACTTCAGTTAACTCCATAGAAATCCTTAATATCTATGCATGCCAAGAGCCAAAATAGGTCAACTGCTGGATGACTGCATTATATTTTATTATTTAAACTTTAACTGATTAGTTTAGCACGTAAAAGCTTTGGAAGGAATTAAGCCACTGTTCTTCTCCTGATTCATAAACAAACAGAGATACAGATGGAGGATGAGCAGACTTCTTTTGCACTGTGACGCAGGGCTTTTCTAAAAAGCTGTTTATTTCCCATTGCAGCATGTTATTTTTTTCATGACTTTAAGGATAATATGTGGTCATGAATAGGTCAAAAGAAAGGATCCTTGCTGCAGTCATCTAAAAGTATTTTAGTTCAAATAGGGTCAATTAAAATAGTATCGTTAGTCAGAGTAGACCCATTGAAATCAATGAATCTTAAATGAGTTCAGATTAACAAGTCTATAGGTAGGATTTACATTGGATTTATTTTATCAAGAAAATTGAGTAAAGAGGAAACAAAGTGTGAAAGGCAACCTCACTTCTTTTGTCCATCTAGGTCATTTCAACATCACAATATTCATAACAGAAAAGTTCACAAAGTAAGTTTAAATGACTAAAGCAAACATAACAACAATGCATCAATTAATAATATTCAATGAAATAAACTTTAAAATAAATAAAAAATACAATAATTATAAAATATACTTACTAGTGTTAAGATAGAACAAATCAAGAAAATGTCTGAAAGGAAAATAGCCTTTACCTGGCGCCAATAGGCAAACAACCTTAGGAAAATATATTGTCGAAGGCTTTCATGGCTGGAATCAATGGGTTGTTGTAGGTCTTTTGGGCTATATGGCTATGTTCTAGAAGCATTCTCTCCTGATGTTTCACCTGCATCTATGGCAAGCATCCTCAGAGCTTGTGATGTTTCACCTGCATCTAAGGCAGGCATCCTCACAACCTCTGAGGATGCCTGCCATAGATGCAGGTGAAATATCAGGAGAAAATACTTCTAGAACATGGCCATACAGCCTGAAAAACCTACAACAACACAGCATTAGGAAAAGTACCACACACTCCCTTTGAGCCTGCAAGTGTGTGACTTGATATGGATGTAATTCTTCAGTAAGATTATTGAAGCAAGTGGTAAAATTATCAGCAGCTTTCTTCCCACTGTGGGACTTCAAAAACCACTGTTTTAAACACTTGTTCACAATTCGTGACTTATTCTGCACAAAAGCAAAATTTCAATACTAACTTTGGAGAAAATGCTGCTTATTGTATAAAACAAACACATGCAAATCTTGAACTGTGTTATTGACAATTCAGTTCTTCTTATTTTCAAACCTTGAAAACGGTGGTAACTCCATTGCTGAAGAAGCCAGGGTTAGACCCCGCGGCTCCCTCCAATTACTGCCCAGTGTCCAATTTGCCGTACCTGGGCAAGGTAATTGAGAGGGCAGCAATGGAGCAGCTGCAGGCATTCCTGGATGATGCATCCTGGCTAGACCCCTTCCAGTCTGGCTTCCGTTCCAGGCATGGGGCAGAGACCATCCTAGTCTCCATCACAGACCTACTCCACTGCCATTTGGATAGAGGCGGATCGGCGCTGCTCGTGTTATTGGACCTCACAGCAGCGTTTGATACTGTCGATTACCAACTTTTGACACACCGCCTGGCAGTGGCGGGGGTGAGGGGGACAGCCCTCAACTGGCTGTCCTCCTTCCTCCAAAACCACCTGCAGCGAGTGAAGTGGGGAGGGGTGGTCTCTGAGGGCTCCCCCTTACACTGAGGAGTCCCTCAGGGGGCCATCCTTTCCCCGCTGTTATTTAACATCTACATGCGACCACTCGCCCAACTAGTGCGGAGTTTCGGGCTGGAGTGTCACCAGTATGCTGATGACACCCAGCTCGTTCTGAGGGTGGACGCTGAAGCGGAATCTGTACCCGATAATTTCCAACTCTGCCTAGAAGCCGTAACTGGATGGCTGCGAGCCAGTAAGTTGAAGGTGAACCCGGCGAAGACGGAGATCTTGTGGCTGGGCCGCCTGGGGGGGGGGAGATCCAGCTGCCGACACTTGACGGCGTGGCATTGTGCCTGCAGTCTTTAGTTAAGAGCCTTGGAGTCCGGCTGGACCCCAAGCTGTCTATGGAAGCACAAATTGCTTGTGCCTGCAAGACAGCCTTCTACCATCTGCGACAAGCAAAACGTCTGGCTCTCTATCTCTCCCGCTGCGACCTGGCCACAGTGATCCAAGCCACGGTCATCTCGAGGCTCGATTACTGTAACATTGGCCTACCTTTGTCGGTGATCCGGAAACTTAAACTGGTGCAGAACGCGGCAGCCTGCCTGCTGCTGGGAGCCACTAGAACATCTCATGTAACACCTCTCCTACGTGAACTGCACAGGCTGCCAATTAAATTCCGGGTCTCCTTCAAAGTGTTAGTTCTGACTTTCAAGGCCTTGCATGGCTTGGGGCCAGTGTACTTGAAGGAGCGGCTTACCCCATACATGCCCAGAAGATCACTGCGCCGATTACCAACTTTTGATACACCGCCTGGTGGTGGCGAGGGTGAGGGGGACAGCCCTCAACTGGGGTGTTTTAGGATTCTTTTATAGTATTTTAACATATTTTAGGATGGTTTTTAAAAAAAATCTCGGTGTGCCTCAATGTGTTTATATGCTTGGAAACCGCCCTGAGCCTCGGGAAAGGTGGTTTAGCAAATCGAAATAATAAATAAATAAATAAATGTTTTTGATCATTTTGAATATTCATTCAATCCTTACTTGCCAAAGGCCAACAAGTGAGCTTCCATGACTGAATGACAATTTGAACTCTGGTCTCCAGACTCAAATCACTACAAATCACTGACTCTCCTAGGTAGTTCCTGGTTACCCTCAAATTAAAGCAGAACTCTGATAAAAGCTTTATATGGGAGGAAATCAATTCCTGGGTTCAGGTTGTGCATGGGTTGAAAAGTTAAAACAAACCAATAGTCTGAATTGAGTTCAGAAATGAATTACTAACCACCATATATTTCTCAAAGTGGTGTGATTTTTTTCTCCCAATATATCATCCCCATAAGTATCCAGGCCATTGTGGACTGAATGAACCCCTGAACCATCCTCATGAGGAGTCCTTTGCACAGGATACTTGCATAGTCTAAAGAGAATATTATCAGAATGTTAGTAGGAATATCACTTAATTTTTAGATGATCCCAATATAGTGCACGATGTTTCCAATCAACTGAATTTGATTGTGTGTTCCTGTATAGCGGGGGTTGGATTGGATGGTCTTTGTGGATTCTTCCAACTCTATGATGCGTTGAATTAGTAAAATGAAATTTAAAAATATCTCTATAAGATTCTGTCAAAAAAATCTACCTTGAAACGAGTGGTTCTCCTAAATCCAGTTTAATATATATTAAATGGAAATATAGATTAAAAGCTGGAAAACATAGGCAAGAAGTTAGCATATTCAACCTTAAATTGTAAACATTATCACTACTAGCAGTTTGTGTCCAAATTCTCCATCACTCCCACCCCTGTATTTCAGCTGTGACCCCAGGCTCTCCATTTCTCTTGCAAACTTGCAAAGCACTACTAAAAAGCAGTAGTATATTACTAGATCATGAAGTGTAGAAAAGTGTACACCACCAAAGCTGCAATCTCAGGCAGTGTTTGCTGATATATTTAATATTAGTGAGGCATTAGTTTTAGTTTTAATCCTGTCCCAAAATTGGTTCAGTACCCTGGACAGCTCCTTAATACTGAGTCACAACTACACTGCCTTATAATGCAGTATAACAGCATGGAACTGCACTACATGAGTCTACACTGAGCATATCATGCAGTTTCAAACTGTCATTTATCACTGCCTGCTCTCCTGGTTCAAAGATCTTCCCCTATTGTACTTCTAAAGAAAACAGTTACAGCAGCTAAATCGAAAACAGACAAGACTGAGTAGCTCTGTATTAATGGATACAATCCTTTGCAAAATAGTATTCAGTGCAGATACACAAACAAATGTTTTGTTGTATTTCTTCTGCTGATTATGCAATACATGAAGCGGTTCAGAGTTTGGTCTTATAGAAGACAGAGAAACATTGCATTATGCCAAGAAAATCCCATGAAAAGTTCACTTTAGAAACTCCATAATTCAGGAAAAAAAACCAACAATAAGCTTCACACAACAATAAGCTACCCTAAAGCTCACTATAGTTCTGATCATTTTTGTTTTAAAATTGTTTCACACCTTTTACTTTAATAGAGCTTGGAAATGTTACTTTGTAATGTTTCCAATCTCTCGATTTCAAGGTGTAAAGATGGTTTACAACCAAGGTCCCTAGCTTATGTGATATGTGGATGGAGTTGATGCCTTGTTATGGTCTTTTTCCTCCATAATGAAGAAAACGGGTTTCTTGTCATAGTGTAGCCCTTTCACATTGAACGAATTTCCAATTTTTGTGTTCAAATTCCGCCCCCTGTCCTTTTTGTGCTGTAGCATTTCAAATCACAAACACTCTTCAATGATTAATCCAGAATGGGAATGGTAGCATGCTACACAGCAAAACACACACACCAGTTCTGCTTGAAATAGGAGTTGGAAAAGGCCCCAGTCAATTTCAATCACAATGACAGTTTTTCAGTGAACAATAGTCTCCTAGAGTTGACTTGGTGAAGTAATGAATGAATGAAAGGAGAACTGAGTCACAGCTGCATTTTCCAATCACTTTAGAACATCTACACTCTCCCAGCTAAAATACTATTAATACATGTGTCAGTAGACTGAGTGAATCTCATAGTGTGAACAGCTCTGGAAAGAAAATGAAGAATATCCTCTGGGACAGACTTTTCTTTTTTCTCTGAGAGACTCTTCATTATTCAAGCATTGTGATACTTTTCCTTTATTTGTGTAAAGATTAAATTGCACATGATTTCTAATGTTTCTGCTACTCCAACTGTCATAGGTCGATGACCTTCATGGAAGTGAGATAATAGATACATCGTCTGTTGTTTGGGCTTGCGCTGTTCCTCCACAGCCCAGTACTTTCCTATTGTTATAAGTCAAAAGCAATTAAATAAAAAACCACGAGAAGGCTTCTCAAGTATCTTTAGTATTTCATATGCATCATTATGTGGCTGTCATTTAGCATTAATATGTGATATGATCTAATGTAATATAATAAGACTCTTGAAGCACACACCAGAGAACTTCTTTGCGGGGGAGACACAAAGTCAATGAAGAAGATGTCCATCTGGACAGGTATTTAATAATGCAGTTTGTAGGGCTGTGCCTTCTACTTCTTTTAAACTAAGATGTTTTTATACATATGTCTGCATAGATACAGTCACAGGAGCGATCTTCTCATTTCAGGTAGCTGTCTTACAGATGGGGGGGGGGGTTATCTAGTAATGCAGGGCTAAACATGTTTATTCAGAGATAGGTACTGGTGCGTTCAGTGAAACTTTATCCCTAAGGAGCCCGAGACTACATATCTATGCACACTGATTTAGGGGTACTTACATCTAACCTCAGTGAATGCTAAGGTACTAACCTCCAAATTATTTTCTGAGAAAACATCCATAAGATGACATTGTTACTGTAGTTGACTAGATTTCTCTACTATACAAACCATTCACTGTAGCACAGCAGTTCTCGTTTGTGCCTGGGGAACTGGGAACAGCACCAGGAGTTCCATTAGCATTAGGGCCTGCACCAGCTGAGATAGATTCTGAAGAGGATTTGGAAGGGTTACCTGAAGATGCGTTTTCCCTCACTGGGCCCCCTTCTCCCACCGAAAGTTTGGCTTGGGATGAAGGTTGGCCTGACCCCTATGAAGACATAGATAACCAGGTGCAAATGGAATCTAGTGATAGCGGAAGTTATGAACACCCGGGGGGGGGAGGTTCGCAGGAGTTTCTAAGTGAAAACATGGAAGAATGCGGCTGGGAAGATTCTAGGGAGGAGAGCTCTCATGCAGATAGGGACCCAGCTGCTGAGAGGCAAGGTCGAACCTTTGATAGGAGAAGTAGCATTGAGTCCAGGAGAAGGGGATGGCACCGCAGCCTAGACAGGCCGAGGTCCATCAGCAGAGATTGGAGAAGACAAGGCCTAGAGCGTCGGGGACCTCGGCCGAAAGATTAAGTATAGCATCCGTGGGAACCAATCCCCAGTGCTTCGGCCACGTCTCTTCTGAGTAGACGTGTTAGCGAAGTGGATCCACGGAGCTGAGCTGGCTCGTGGTCACAAAGTCTTGCCTTGAAATTACCTTGCCTTGTTCCTGAATTCCGCATTGCTGTGCGGAGCCCTGCTAAGCCTTTGGATTGCCTTGCCAATCTGTTTTGGACATTGATTGCTTCAAGCCTTTTGAATTACCTTACTATTCTTATGGACAATATACTAGGCATGAGAAAAATGAAACGGAAATTAAAAGGATTCGTAAGAGATTCGTATGAAATGGGACTTTTGAGGTTTTACGGATCGCTGCCACGAACCAGGAAGTAGACTTCCTTTTACGGTCCTTCAGGTCAACAATATGCGTTAAGTTCGTTAGAAATTCTTAAGTATTAATTAATTAATTATTGTAGTACTCACTTCTCCCTGTCTTCTCCTGCTCATTTCCTTCCCGCCTTCATTAAGCTTCTTCTTTTTCCCGCATTTCTATGGGGAACTGGAAGTGACGCTGCTGCTAGGCAATGCATCCTGGAAACTGTAGTCCTCCAGGCTTCTCCCCCCCCTTCTCTTCCCTGTTGCTCTGCCTTCTCCCATCGCAGGGGCCAGCTTCAGCCCTCCAGGTACGTTTTTGGACTTCAACTCCCACCATTCCTCACAGCCTCAGGCCTCTTCCTTTTCCTCTCAGTCTGGGCAAACTTGGGCCCCTCGCTCCCTCAGGATCGGGGCTAGAGAGAGGCGAGGGGGTGAGCGAGCCTCCTCCTCTCTCGCCAGCCTGTCATTGGCGAGAGAGGAGGAGAAAGGCCCCCGCCCCCGCGCCCCTCTGCTTCTCTCTAGCCTTGATCCATGGATCGAGGCTAGAGAGAAGGCGAGGGGGGGAGCGATGGCCCCTTTCCAGCTAAAATATAAGCCGACCCAAGCCTGGGTCAGCTTATATTTTAGCTGGAAAAGCGCCCAAGCACCCCTCTGCTTCTCTCTAGCCTGGATCCAGGCTAGAGAGAGGCGGAGAGAGGCGCGGGCGCCTTTCAGCTAAAATATAAGCCGACCCAGGGTTGGGTCGCTTATATTTTAAAGTGGAAAGCCCAGCACCCCTCTGCTTCTCTCTCTCTAGCCTGGATCCAGGCTAGAGAGAGGCGGAGAGGCGCGCGGGCGCCTTTCAGCTAAAATATAAGCCGACCCAGGGTTGGGTCGGCTTATATTTTAGCTGGAAAAAGCCGCGCCCCCTCTGCTTCTCTCTAGCCTGGATCCAGGCTAGAGAGAGCGGAGAGGCGCGGGGCGCCTTTCCAGCTAAAATATGCCGACCCAGGGTTGGGTCGGCTTATATTTAGCTGGAAGCGCTCCAGCAGCTCCCCTCTGCTTCTCTCTAGCCTGGATCCAGGCTAGAGAGAGGCGGAGAGGCGCGCGGGGCGCCTTTCCAGCTAAAATATAAGCCGACCCAGGGTTGGGTCGGCTTATATTTTAGCTGGAAAGGGGCCATCGCTCCCCCCCTCGCCTCTCTCTAGCCTCGATGCATGCACCAGGGCTAGAGAGAAGCAAGGGGTGAGCGAGGCGCCCGGCGAGCGCGGGGGATCCCAGTTTGGCCCAATTCTGTCATTGGTGGAGTTCAGAATGCTCTTTGATTGAAGGTGAACTATAAATCCCAGCAACTACAACTCCCAAATGTCAAGGTCTATTTTCCCCAAACTCCATCTGCGTTCACATTTGGGCATATTGAGTATTCATGCCAAGTTAGGTCCTGATCCAGGATTGTTTGGGTTCAGAGTTATCTCCCCTAAATCACTGTCAATTCCTCCCAAACCCCTCCAGTATTTTCTGTGGGTCATGGGGGTTCTGTGTGCCAAGTTTAGTCCAGGTCTGTCATTCATGGGGTCTCAGCTGTGGAAGTCAGAGCTGAATTGGTCGAAGGTACTGCAAATCCCATCATCCATTGTCCATCCTCCCCAAACATATTGTTTTTGTGATTAATCCCTATGCTTTAACTTTGGTCAATTTGTAACAAGGAAAATACATCCTGCATATTAGATATTTGCATTAGAATTCATAAGAGCGCGCTGATGACTAAAGAGGCCAATCTGAGATAGGCAAGTTCGGTTGCAGAAAGCACAGCAGAAAGTCTATATATTATACATATATCTTTCTGTTTAATTGCTATTAGGGAAATAAAACGTGAACAAAGGAAGGAAGGAGACAAAGGAAGAAGTAGAGAAGGGGGGAGGGAAGGAAGGAAAGCGAAAAGAAGGGATGTGGAACCAAAGAGCAAAGGAAGGAATGAAAGAGGAGGGTAGAGAAGGTCACAATTGTACTGAGAGCTAGTAGCTAGCTCTTATATTTATGTTATACATCTACAGTTGAAGGGAAATGTTCCCCCATTGATTTTTGACTGTTTTTGACTTTAGAACCACTTTAGAATTTCGTTAGTACTTAAGTTACATTTTAGAACTTTTTGGAAATTTTTTTGTAAGTCTTTGATATACTAATCAAAAAAAATCCCCCCATTTGATTTTAGAATCCCGATTTTAGGATTCTAAACCAACCCTACAATATACCTTTTGAGCTGTTTTTATATTCAATTAAGTAGTTAGCCTTCAGTCCGTCTCTGTGTGTGTGATTAAGGGGCCGGTCAAGTCCGTGCATCGTGACATTCACTATAACATAATAGTACATTTGAGTGGAGATACTTATAGAGTGTATCAAACACATACAGTGAATTATGAAGGTAGAATAAAATAACTTTCTTGAGTCTATGCTTTATGACGGAATACTGAAGTTTCCAACTAAATATATGGAAAAAAATATTGTACAAACCAAGAATAAGCAGAATAGCAGCAACATAAGGAAAATGAGATAGACTATACACTGAGATCCAGAATTCAGAGCATCCTGCAACTTTAGACCTATTGACAGGTTCTGAGTTGGAACCAGCTACAACTGTTTGCATTGCCATCCCATGTTTCTCAAGCTCAGAAGGCCCATGGACACAGAATGGCACTGATCGTCCCCTCCCATTTTCTGTCCTGCAGTGCTCTTTTGGTGTAACATGGGTCCTGCCAGTTGACCATCACCTGCAATGATAGGTGGGGATGATCAGGTGATTTGGGAAAGGAGGGGTAATCCCTTCTTTCCCCTCATTCCTCTCTTGCCACATCAGTGCCCTGGTCAATGTCACTGCAGTTGACATCTGACAGGGAGCTGATATGGCCAGAGGCTGCCATGACAAAAGAATGGTAGAGGGGGCTAGAAGGGTGATTATCCAGCAAGCCAAACTGGGCAGTTGGGTCTCCCTATTGCCTCCACAGCAGCTGGGAGAGCGGTTGTGAAAACCATCCTAGGGCTGTTTTATTTATTTTATTTATTTATTTCCACCATTTTTACCCCGCTTCTTCTCAACCCCCGAGGGGGGACTCAGAGCGACCTCACAACAGCAACGATTCGATGCCACACAATATACATATAATAAAAACAACAGTTAAGATTAAAATACATTAAAATACAACTAGAGTTAAAATACATTAAAATACAATTAACATTAAAATGCATCATGAACATGCACCACAGTTAAAACAGTATTCCATCTATAAGCATTAGGTCTTATCCACCATTTGCCATCTACCCAATCTCAGGTGCCGTGTCGTGCTAAAGTGCAAATGCTTGGTCCCATAACCAGGATTTCACTCTTTTTCTGAATGGCAGGAGGGATGAAGCTAATTGAATATCAATAGGGAGTGCGTTCCATAGACGGGGAGCCACTACCGAGAAGGCCCTATCCCTCGTCCCCACCAACCGCATTTGAGATGTAGGCAGGAGTGAGAGGATGGCCTCCCCGGATGATCTTAAGGTACGAGGTGGGACGTAGCAGTTGACGCGTTCGGACAAGTAAGCTGGGCCAGAACCGTATAGAGCTTTAAAGGTCAAAACCAGCACTTTGAATTGAGCTCGGAATTGGACAGGCAGCCAGTGGAGCTGACACAACAGGGGGGTGGTATGCTCCCTGTATGTAGCTCCCGTTAGTAATCTGGCTGCCGTCCATTGAACATATGTCACACCGGATTGGCCCTGGAATAACTGGAATAACTGGTCAGTGTTCAGAGTCTAGGACCTTTTGCATACAAAGTACTGTATGTGCTGTGGTAATGAGTTGTAGTCCTCGCTCTACCGGCCAAGTTAGGCAAAAACATGCCGTTTTGTGTAGATCTCTTTTGCCGTATGTCACCCTAAATATGCTACATAAGGAAAATATGGAAGTCTACCTAGTAAATGGGCACACAGCTCTTTATAACCAGATCAGTGACTGGTGCTTAGAATAGGGGAAAACACCCATCCATTAAGTACATTCTTAAGTCTGATCACCTATGGACTCTTCTGCCTAACAGTCAAATATAACAGCCCAAATGCTAATGTTATTTAACTTACTGAATAGTAAAATAATTGGACATTAGTTTTTGTAATCAACTGATATGTAGAATACAAAATGTAATCTGCCTTCCACTGTTTTTTCTCTCTCTCCACCACCTTTTATGTTTCAAACAGGTGAGAATGGAAACATTACTATAAAATAAATCTTTCCAGAAGACTATCTACTTGAATTTGATTTGTTATATTTTCCCAAAATGGTAAATGAAAATAAGGAAAGGAAGGGGGAAATACATGCATAAATATATATTATATATATCAATATATATTGTATAAAAATCATTTGAACAAACAGATATATAACCACATAATTCCAAAATATCTTCACAGTACTGCAATGTTCCCTAATGTATCACTATGAAAACTTTAGTTCCCTTATGCAACAAGTATAATTTAATAAATCTGTATAGAGAATAGCTCCGAGACTCAGATCTGAGAACCGTTGTCTGCTTGCCACAAATAATTAAAGCTTTTATTTGAGTTCCATATAAAATATGTTTGCATTTTTTCTAATTAGGGATGTTGAGATAATGAGTTAAGAGTGAGGTCATGAATACTGATGGTCTGACCACTGTCAATAATATGTACTGTATGTGGGATCCCCATGTTTCACCTTGGCTCAAGATTCTATACTGGCTGCCAGCATATTGGGCCAGGTTCATGAGTTTTAACATATAAGGTTCTGAAGAACTTAGAATCAGGATACCTTTTGCCATGCCAGTTTGCCTATTCACTGAGATCTACAAAATAATGCTTTCTGGTTGTTCCATCACCTGATTATGTTCACCTGTCCATGAATATGTTAAGCTGGCAAAGGAATGGGTCCTTCCCCAATAATTTCTAGTAATTTTTCCAAGGTCTGGCAGAAGTAATTTCAAAACCAATAGCAATCATATTTGAGAATTCCTGGAAAAGAGGACAAGTTCCAGTGGGTCATACAAAGGCAAATGTTGTTCCCATCTTCAAAAAGAGAAAAGAAGAAGATCCAAACCTGACATCAAGACCAGGAAAAATTCCAGAGCAGATAATTAAACAGACATTCTGTAAGCACTTAGAAAAAAATGCCATATTCACAAAAAGTCAACATGGGTTTATCAAAAACAAGAAATGCCATACTAATATTATTTCTCTTTTTTATATATAGAGTTACAAGCTTTGTAGAGGAAGGGAATGCTGTGGATGTATAACTTTATATCAGTAAAGCCATGACATTCTCACAAAGAAGCTAGCAAAATGTGGACTAGACAATGCTACTGTTAAGAAAACTGGGAAATGGTTGACTGGCTAAACCCAAAGAGTGTTCGTCCTCATTCTGGAGAGGAGTGACCAGCGGGCTGCCATAGGATTTTGTCCTGGGCCAAGTGTATTTCAATATCTTTATCAAAGATTTGGATAACTAAAGAATAAAAAAATAGAAATAAACAATTTAACCAAATTAAGAAAGGAAATTAATAAGAAATTATTGGAATACAACAAACTCAAATTATCATGGTTCGGTAGGATAGCATTAGTTAAAATGAAGATATTACCCAAATTATTATTTTTATTTAGAATGCTACCTGTAGAAATTTCAGATCAAGAAATAAAAAAAATGGCAAAACATGTTAAGTCTGTTTTGTAATGGGAACAAAAAAGCAAGAATAATTAAACATTTATGGGATAAATCACAGAAAGAAGGAGGTCTTGGATTATCAAACCTCAGGCTATATAATCATTTCAATCAAATAAGACATATAGTAGAAAGCTTAGCAAAACAAAAGAGCTTTGAGTGGCTGGAAGATGATAAAAATTATAATTGGAATTAGAATATATTTTATAAAAGTAATAAAGGAGAGTGTAAAAAGAAATGGTATAGTGATTTAAACAACCCCCTTTAAAATATTTTGGAGATTTGGGGGAGATATAAAGAAAACCCTAATTCCAGATATTTCTCCTATCATACCAGCTGTAAAGACAGAAAAGTTCCCAGCAAATTTGAAAAAAGAACTTGAAGCAGAATTTAATGGAAGAAGTTTAATGAAAGTAAAAGACTGGGGCCTGAAGATGGTAAATATGGAAAGGATAAAAGAGGAATTGAGAGGAAGAGACTTAGATTGGTACAAGTATCTACAATTGCGTAAATGGTCAAGTGATATAAGGAAAAAGTATAATGGGGCAGGGATTATACAAAAATAGAAAAGATGATAACTCAAAGGGACATTAAAGAAGAGAATATAACATTAAAATGTACAGTAAGTGACATATTAACTGTTATTAATGGATGAACAGGAACAAGTTTATTTGAAGGAAGTATGGGAAGTAGACTTGGGGGGAAAAGTGAATAATCAAGAATGGGCAAGGATATGGAGTATGAGATTACTAAAAATATGTCTATAAGAATTAAGGAAAATTACTACAAAACGGTATGGAGGTGGTATCTAACTCCCTTTGGATTAAATCAGATTGATAAAAAATACTCAAATCAGTGTTGGAGAGGCTGTCAGGAAAAGGGACATATCTTCATATGTGGTGGTCATGCAAAATTATACAAACATTTTGGGAAAGAATATTTAAAGAAATAAGAGCAATAATAAAAAATAGAGATACAGATTACAACAAAATTAGCACTATTACTTATGCATGACAATACAATTTCCTTACCAAAGGAGAAATAATTGGTTTCTAATTTGATAACAGCAGGAAAATTGTTACTAGCAAAAAACTGGAAAGAAAAAAGGAAATTAAATTAAAAGAATGTTTAAAAAAGGGAAGAATGTATACTTATATATTTTGATTGAGAAACCTATAAATAAAAAACTGGAAAAAAATCAATGATTTGAATGATGGAAGAAAAGGCGTGCTTATCAGTTTTGCAGGTGACTCCAAATTGGGAGGGATAGCTAATACTCTAGAGGATAGGATCAGCATTCAAAATGACCTTAACAGATTAGAGAGCTTAGTCAAAACTAATAAAATGAACTTCAACAGGAAGAAAAGTACAGTAATATACTTGGGCAATAAACATGAAATACAGATATAGGATGGGTGACACTTAGCTTGGAAACAGTACATATGAAAAACATCTTGCAATCTTAGTAGATGTCAGATTTCTCCTAAGATTGTATCTTGTAGCAGTCAACAAACACCACAAGAGTAGTCCAGAGATGGTCCAGGATTAAATCACCAATCAATCATCAAAACAAAGGAATAAGCAGTAGAGTAAACCATTAGTACATTCCAAAGTTTTAAAGCCAAGATATTCTAACAAATACAGTCCAAGATATAATCCAAAATCCAAATCCAAACTCGAAGCAGTCCATCTCTCAAGGTCACAGGTATCACACACAATCTCCAGGACTCTGCTCCAACAGCAACGTTGCAACCAGCAATCGACAGCTCCAAACTCCAGCTATTTATGCTGGTTTTGCAGTTGTTCCCAGTTGCTGGCCAAATGACTGGACCTGCAAACTTGTATTTCTTCTCTCCTCAAATGCAACCGGGCTGAAATGCTTAACTCCTTGTCCTGCTCCTGCTCTTGAGCTGTAGCCTGAGAAATGGCAGGTTAATCACTGTCCAATTGAGGGTGCCTTTACTTCTGATCTATAGCCTGAGAAGTGATGAGTTCCTATTTGACTGACAGTGCTGTTGCTCTGTGTTTGACTCCAACTCAAAGTTGAGAGAGGCAGTTCCTCTTCCTCATTTTTGCTGTCATTGCTGGTCATGACAGTAGACCACAAACTGAACATGAATCAACAGTGGGATACAGCAGTAAAAAATGCCGGTGGCATTTTCATCATGGCAGAGTATGATTGTCTTCCAAGTATAGGAATCAATAGAGTATAGTATTAAGTTCAAGGGAAGTAATAGCTCCAATCTTTTCTGCTTTGGTCAGACCTCTCCTGGAATACTGTGACCAATTCTGGGAACCACAATTCAAGAAGGATATTGACAAGTTAGAATGTTCCCAGAGATGGGCAACCAAAGTAATCAAAGCCCTGGAAGCCAAACCCTGTGAGGAATGGCTTCGGAAGTTGGATATGTTTAGCTTGGAGAAAAGAAGGCTGAGAGCAGACAAGATAGCCATGTTTATTGTTTAAATATTTGAAAGGATGTTATACTGAAGAGGGAGTAAGCTTGTTTTCTGCTTCTCTATAGATTAGGATGGAGAGTAACGGCTTCAAATCACTGTAAAAGAGATTCCACCTAAACATTTGGAAGAACTTACTGATAGTAAGATTTGTACAGCAATGGAATACACTGCTTCATTGCATGGTGGAGTCTCCTACTTTGGAGGGTTTTAAGCAAAGGCTGTATGGACATCTGTCAGGGATGCTTTAATTCTGTGTTCCTGCATGGAAGGGGGTTGAACTGGGTAATCCTTGTAGTCTCTCCCAACTCTATAATTCTAATGATTCTATTATTCTTTCTCATGCAAGGAAACAAATAACAACTTTTCAATTCAATTCAGTTTATTATTTGTCAATCGCCCTCCATCACAGATACTCTGGGCGATTTATATAAAAATACTATTAAAACAGAAAAATCTAATTTAACATCTCGAACTACACTAACAACTATCAAGACAAATTTTGCTAGATCAAACAGCAAACCAAGTTCAACCAGGTAAGGTCTTTGGCCTATAGGTCTCAGTAAGGCCAATATAAGGACGGGGGGCTGGAGTGAAGGACAGGTCGCTAGAAGACAAGTGCTCAACCAATTTTGAGGGGTGATATCCATAACCCTTACCCACCCTGGTGACCTGAGTCCAAGGCTGGGGATTTCCTAAAGATCTTGCCCAGCTTCTGAAACTCATGTTCCAAAATGTCCTGATACGGAAGCTTTTCCTATTCCTGGATTTTGAGGGAATTCCTTGTCCATTTGGAGGGGGCAGGGAGAACCTCTGAAGGATCCCACTGGCAGTGGTGGCACCAGTTCCCAAGCTACCTGTTTGTTGGATCAGGAGAATATATCGCATCGGTCCATTTCCGGCTACAGAGGGTGTTACATCACTCTTTGATTATGTTCTGGCCCCTGTTAAATACACATTTGTTTATCCAGATTTATTGGTTGTGAAATTTCTTTTTCATTTCTGTTCTCTTAATAATTTTTCACACTTCTGTATGATTTGGATATTAAAGCCAGGTATAAAGTATCTCATTACTACTGTTAGCTCCAGTAGCTTGGTACAACAAGACAAATAGCTTGTCTACATTGAAACATCAGAAAACAAAGGTGTCACTATCTCAGCCTCCCATGTGGACAATTTTGGAATTCCAAATAAGGAATGCTCAACCTGTATTAGAAATTATGAACTTCTCAGAAAAACAAGATATGGCAACTGGTATTCAGCATGGATTAAAAAAAAACCCTTCATCTTCTTATATCTAAAGTAAGCCAGCCCCAGAGCAAGCAAATCCCCTATGTGATGGTGGAGAGTGGTAAGATGACAAAATAAACTGCTGGTTGACCCACTAGTGTTTACAGCATTAATGCTCATACACAGCAGTGTGGCACCAGCTATTATTTCATATTTGAACATCTCTTTTTCTCAAAAGATCTCTGATGAAATGCATTAACAAAAAAACCTCCTCTTGTCTTTTAAAAAACCTTTTTGATGAACTAGAACTTTCATCATTTCATTTCATCCAGCTATACAAATTCCTTAACTGTATAAAAAGAATATATCAATTTTATTTTGGGTGTCTGTTGGCAATATCAGATTCAGAAAACCACTTTATGTGTCTGTGTCAGTCCTGTAGAGATAGGTTCATTATCATTACAATGCTAGCTGTCGACTGTGTACTCTGTGATCCCAGCTTTATGTTGGCAAATTGCTCCAGTCTTTTCAACATAACCAGATGACAAATCCCAAGGCTGATTTAATAATTTGTCCCTTTTTAAGACATGTTATTGCCTACAGACACTGTAGGGAACATTCCTGCAACCAGCAGAGAGATGGAATGATTGAATGAGCAGAACTTGCCTTACTGGCATGATGTGCCGATTTGCTACAGAAACGGGAAGGCCTCATTGGCACAGTGACAAATCAGTTTCTATAGCCGCTATCATGATACCCTAGTCTTCTACATTCATTCATACATCCAAAGCTTGTGAAGCCCACTACTCACCCTATATTTCCCTCCTCATATTTTGAGAAATAACTTGAAAGTGTTCATTTATAAAGTGAAAGGAGCTGCATACATCTCTCAAATTTGAAAATAAGAGTAGTAGAGTTCTTTCCCAGAATGCTGACAGATTCTTGAGTAAGGTTCATGTCCACACACTTGCATATTTTCTGCAATGGTTATTTTCTATTCATTTCTTTTTTGTTACTGATTATTTAGGACAGTGCTTATCATTTTACCCCCTTCCCCCAATGAGGAACTAACACAATTTGTATGCCCATTGACTGATATGATTTCTTTCCTTCCAACAACCAATGGTTTGCTGACCAGAGCTAGTCCTGGGACCACCATTTTGAACAGCACTGGCTTAGGAAACACATAATTTATGAAAGTAGACAATTAACATATAGACATAGTGTGAGTCAAAGGCAGACTCTAAAATGGCATTCTAGCCTTATTTAGGCCCATGGATACCACCTCATAGATGTTAGATGTCCTAATATCCCAACATAGGGCGGGGAGTGAGAAATATCATGCTGGAGGAATGGACTTGAAAAAAGAGTTCCCATAATTTTGTTTAAAAGTTGTTATCAATTAAATTAAGCACCTTCATCTGTTCAGACAGCTTTGCTACAAATTTGACATTGGCTTTGGATGAGTTTCCTTTATGTGCACCAAATTTACTCTACCATTATTCACCCCTAGATAGAGAGTGAATACCATAAGTATTGAATATTGGCAATTTGGAAACTTCTCTAAGTTCCCTTTGGGGTGAGATAGGATGGGATAAAATATAATAGGTAAGTAAGTAAGTAAGTAAGTAAGTAAGTAAGTAAGTAAGTAAGTAAAAAAGTCATTGATCCAAGTCAAATGATAGAAGAGGCAGAGAAAATAAAATAAAATTTCTATTCTGCCATTTTAAGAATGGAGCAACAAATTTTCTGCTTGGTCCATTGAGAAAAATGTCCACTTGCCTTCTCATCCTTTTCTGGCTTCCAGCTAAATGAAGACTTTTAATAATCCAGTTGGCAGACAATTATTTCTATTTTTATTCCTGAAGATTATAAAAACAAAACCATGAAATCATGAAAAGATGTTGTGAGATTGTTTATGCAACCAGCTCTTTTCCAAGCCAATAGCAGGAGAAAAATGATAACAGCAGGAGAGAAGTGATATTTCTCTAAGGCTTTTGAAACCCTTCTGCTGTTCAACCAAATGCTGCAGTTAACGTGCACACTAACTGAAGCTAAACTTCATTGAATCTGGTGGGGACTTATGGCTGAATATACATTAGACTGGGCTGTCCATGTGCTAGTGGGTAACATACATTCCTTTATCCTAACAACTTTCCATCCTTAACCCTTGTTTTTCATTCTGCCCATGTTTTCTCTTTCCCCACAAGTCACTCATCATAGTAACATATTTTATTTTTATTCTTGCATCAATAGCTATGAAGGAAGCAGTCAGCCCAGTTCTAAAATGTCTCTAAAATGTCAGTGTTAGTTTTGCCCTTGAGCAGTTCAATAGTAACTAGTGATACATCTTCTGCAAAAGTTAATGCTGACTCTTTCCCACATACCAACCTTTTCTACTCTACTATCTGCTTGTGTCTTTTATAGGGATGTAAATCTTTTCTTATTTTGCTCTTGTCTTTGAGGACAAAGAATTTCAAAAGTTTTCTCCCTTCTGGGATACATTGTGAGAGGTTTTGCACTTTTTTTTACATTAGTAACTGTTCTGCAAAAACATTGTATGTAGTAAAACAGTCCAGAAAACATTGTATTTTGTGTAAGCATTTTTTTTTGCATACAGAAGAAAACTTTTAATTTTTGTTTTTCTTGAGGAGTGAGTCATCTTGCAACAACGGACACATTTTCTAGGTGGATTCTTTAAATTTTTTGCATTTGTGTCTTTTTTATCATTAATTTACTGTGTCTTTTATCACAATGTCACTATTTGCCACTATAGTTACCTAAGCCATGCTTTATTGAAGGTAGGTTCTGGGTTTATTCATAGTCAGTAAACCCATTGAAAATAATGGTATTTAGATTGGTCAAAGTAACTTAACCCTAATAGATGCAATTCCTCTATTACAAGTATAACTAGAGCAGAATCTACACTGGCCACTGAAATTAGTTGAAGGCATTATGCTCTGGACTGTCCCTGGAGCAACCAATTTAGTGACCAGATGGACTGGGCCAAACCATCTGTGACACTATATGAGGGCTCAACTGTCACAGCTAGGCCAAGATTGCATTGGTCTTGCTGGGACATCGCACCACCCTCCATGTCATTATGGCTCTTCTTTGCCAGCTGCAGAGCTCCATGTGAGCACTTGGCCATTGGCTGTCATATGTGATAACGTCATAACAGGATGCCTGCATAATGAACAAGGAAGTGGTAGACCAATACTATCTTTCTTGCTAGTTGTGTGGTTGTCCCATTCTGACATCAGCAGATAACAGTTGCAAAGGTCAGTGCAAGGAAAGTGCAATGGCAGTGGTGTCCACTAATTCCCTGAATACTCAGGAGATTCAGAGTATCCTCTCCAACTTTATCTAAAGCAAGGCAAGATCAGGATACTGCATATTATAAAGAAATAGAATTAGAATACAAAATTATTAAGAAATATAAACCTTCCAAGTGTATTCAAGAAATGCCAATTATCGGAGCATATCACAACCTCAACCACAATATAAATATAAATATGTTATGTTATGATATGAAGTATCTCTGCTTTTCTATATGTAGGGTTTTCACATTATAACATTTCTTGAATACACTTGGAAGGTTCATATTTCTTAATTACTTTGTATTCTAAGTCTATTTCTTTATAATATGCAGTTTATTCGTTTGCTTAGTGTTGCATAACCTAGTGTTGTTGTTTCGCATTGTAAGTAGATTACCCATTGTTTTTATGTTGTTAACAAGATCAGGATACTCGCAGAAATTACTGTGAGTCATGAAAAAAGCCAGCCCTGGATTCAAGGTAAGTTTTTTTTGTTAGTGTAGATTAGCCCTTTGTCTAGTTTTAACCCAATGTATGAAAGTGTGCATCCCCTAACTAATACTCATTTATTACCTTAACTAGCCGTCCCCTACCTGCGTTGCTGAGGCCCATTCTGTGTATATGTGTTTTGTTTGTGTATATATGTGTGTGTATATATTTGTGTCCTCTCCTTTGGCGCCCCCTTGTCATGGGGGAGAGGCTTGCGTACCCTAATGAAGTTGTGAGCGGTGGCATAATAGTCATTGGTAGGGCCCCCCATGCCAGACAGGTCACAACCAAAGGGTCTGACAAAGAACGTCAATGGGCAGGATGGGCTCTCTAGCCTTTTGGCAATGATCCTAAGAGAAGGAAAACTCGAAATTCAAACCCAGGCAGATGGTGCTCATCTAACCCTGTAAGGTCAACCATCTAAGAGAATGTAACTCTAATCAAACCTACGACCTGAGGAACTCGCTGCCACTGTCCAAGCTTGCTAGGCCCCGGCAGATGAATCTTTGGTTTAAAGGGTGAGGCCAGTTCTGTGTACGCTGCGCTCCACCAGAAAAATCAATTGCACAGGCTCGAAGGACACATCCAACTTTAGTCATCAATGTGCTTGTAGAAGGCATGGGATGAGTCCTTCCTGAATCTTTGTTCACAAAGAAAAGCCAAGATATATTTGTGTATATGTGGATATTCGTAGTTGTGCGCATGCATTGTAATGTATTTTGTATTTTTTGGCTTTTAAAGTCTCTTCTGCTGTGCTTTCCAGTGTTTTTATGAGTGATGGTCACTTGTTGGCCTGATAGGTGTTATTGTATCCAAATTTGGTGTCAATTCATCCATTGGTTTTTGTATTTTTGGCTTTTAAAGTCTCTTCTGCTGTGCTTTTCAGTGTTTTTATGAATGATGGTCGCTCGTTGGCCTGATAGGTGTTATTGTATCCAAATTTGGTGTCAATTCATCCATTGGTTTTTGAGTTCTGTTAATCCCACAAATGAACATTACATTTTTATGTATATAAATATGCCTTGTATAATAGTTCATTATTATCAGTATTTCAATTATCAAACTGTTTTTATTATTATCATAGAATCACAGAGTTGAAAGAGACCACATGGGCCATCTAGTCCAACCCTTTGCCATGCAAGAAAAGCACAGTCAAAGCACCCCTGACAGATGGTCATCCAACCTCTGTTTAAAAGCTTCCAATGAAGGAGCTTCCACCACTTTCTGAGGCAGACATTTCCACTGCTGAATAGCTTTTACAGTCAAAAATTCTTCCTAATGTTCAGGTAGAATTTCCTCTTCTGTAATTTGAACCCATTGTTCCAAGTCCTAGTTTTCAGGGTATCAAAAAACAACCCTTCTCCGTCTTCTATATGACATCCTCTAACATATTTATACATGATTGGCTATAATGTCTCCTTTCAACCTTTTCTTCTGCAGGCTAAACATCCCCAGCTCTTTAAGATGTTTTTCATAGGGCATGGTCTCCAAACTCTGATCATTTTAATTGCCCTCCTCTGGACACCTTCCAGCTGTGGTGCCCAGAATTGGACATAGTATTCTAGCTGAGGACTAATCAAAGCCAAATAGAGAGGCCACATGACTTCCCTTGGCCTAGACACTATGCCCCTTTTGATGCAGCCCAAAATCCCATTGGCTTTTTAAGCTGCTGCATCACACTGTTGACTCATGTTTGACTTGCTGTCCATGAAGACTCCAATATCTTTCTCACATGGACTGTTGTCAAGCCAGACACCCCTCATTCGGTATCATTGAATTTCTTTTTTCTGTCTAAGTGTAGTATCTTACATTTGTTCTTGTTGAAAATCATTTTGTTAATTTTGATCCAGCTCTGTAATCTGTTAATATCATTTTGAATTCTGATCCTGTCCTCTGGAGTATTAGCTATCCCTCCCAATTTGGTGTCATATGCAAATCTGATAACCCTGCAGCACTCCACTAGTCACTTTTTCCAGGATAAAAAGTAACCATTGGTGAGCACACTTTGGGTTTGGTTGCTTAACCAATTACAGATCCACCTAATAATAGCATTGCCTAGCCCACATTTTACTAGTTTGCTTGAAAGAAGGTAATCAACATTATTGAAATCAAGATATGCTATGCCCACAGCATTCCATGCATCTACTAAGCTTGTAACTTATCTCGAAAATAGAGAAAAGATTAGTCCAGCATGAAAGGTATGGCCTGACTTACCGGACCAGAGGCGTTGCGGCACGGGGTGTTCTCCACCGCCATTTTTTGCTTCAGGGGAGGCTTCTTCTTCCCAGAAGCCCTCTGGGATGGTGGGAAAGTTTCCTGCCATACAGACAGAGGGCCAATGGCCACCTCTGGAAAGGCTGGCATTGGCCTCTCCCTCCTCTTGGGCAGCCTATTTAAAGTTGCCCCATGCTCCCAGTCAGGCAAAATAGAGATAAGATTAGTCCAGCATGACTTGTTTTTGAGAAATCCATGTTGCCTTTTAGTAATCACAACATTCCTTTCTAAGTGATTGCAGACTGCTTTCTTAATTATCTTCCCCAGAATCTTTCCTGGTATTGATGTCAGGCTGACTGGACAGTAACTGCTTGGGTCTTTTTTGTTATCTTTTCCATTTTTATTTTTCTAGCATGGACAAAATACTCTCACTTATAGGTATACATCAACTCAAACTAATCTAATGGCAGTGGCAGTGGCAGAGCAATAGTTTAGGCTCAAAATAAAAGATGGCATTGAGAAAAGATGGAATTAGGGAAGAAATGGTATGCTTAGCTGTCACTTGACTGGGTGGTTTTGATTTCAACAATGGTGAAGGGACAAGCCACTGTTTGAGCTGAAGAAACAAGCCACTGTTTTTCCAGAGTCAGGCAGAGTGTGTAATCTGAAATAAGACAAAAACAAACTGAATATGCTTGTGTATAAATATCATTTATTTTATTCTGTTGACAGATTACAGTAAAAGCACACTTTATATGTTCTTTGTTGAAAGGGGACAGTGAGTGAATAAAAACGAAGAGTTCCATGATACCAAAATGTTATCAAAAAAGATGCAAAAATGGCACAAAATGAGAAAAAATGCTAAGCTGCGTTCCCAGATAATTCTATACCTTTTCAAAAGGAAACTTGCTGTCCTCTCTGGGTAAAGGCAAGGGGAACTCTGCACATTTTATTGAGACAAATACAAATGCTATACAAGAAGTGTGTGTGTGTGTAATCAGTTACATGAATCTGGTGCTTTTGTTTTGCCTGTTTGTTGCTCTCCTCTATAAGCATGCTTATCGAGGTCTACCAAAAGCCCAGAAGCCCATAGGTCAGAGAACAGCATTTTGATGGATTATGGGATTGTAACTGTCCCTGCCAGCTGACAGTTTTTATTGGCTGGGAGGATGAGCCTGTAAACCTTTATATAATTATTGTATTAAAGCCACGGTGCCTCTGTGTTGCTGGCGCTTGTTCAGGGATCAATGTGAAGATAATTTCAAAAATGAATAGTAAGTATTGATCGTCCCTTGGTGAAGCGTTATCAGCGTCTAAAGCAGACTACTGTAGATTATAACTTCAATGTCATTTATGATGATATGATACGTATTCCAGAGTAGCAATTTAAACAAAGGGCTGATTTAATTCACAATGGATTTTTGTAGCTTGATGGGTAATAAATCACAATCTGTGTAATTTTTAGAAATGAACACATGTTGGCAGTAGTTCAGGGCAGTTCCTGGGAGATCAGAAAATGACCAGGGAGGGCAAATATCAGCAGAGAACCCCTTCTGAATGATTGGCCTTTACTTGATTCTGACATTCAGATGACCTTGGGGCTTCTGCTGGCAGCTGCTGGTTAATTTGCTTTGCTGAGGACACAGTTTAACTTTCTATCTGTCTGCCAATTACCTGACATTTTCAACTTATCACCATCTATTTTTTAAATTATTGGAGGCACATCCACATTTTGAAAAGAGGGAGACGGGGGAAAAAATTTAAGGCAAGTATTGGTTTTTTCCAGTTGCTAAGATATCCCCATGACAAGAAGTGCCGACATCCCTATTACTTGGCCAGATATTATTAGCTCAGCTGATTGTAAGTGGGGTGTGGAGCAGAGACAGGTGCTCTGTTGGAAATATATATCTTTAAGAAAGTTTTATTGTTGTTTGACATAAAATGTTTGTGTTTTCATGTTTATGTCTGCATACGGCAAATGACAAAGTGTCATTCAAAACAATGAGATGGAACAGTGGTTTGTTGTTGTCTCTACAAGCATTTTTACATGTGGATTGTTAAATTAGTGCTGACAAAGCCACTGCTAAATGCTCTTAAGGATAATATTGTTTCTGTGTTAATGAGGAGTGACAGGAAAGGTCTATTTGTCATGTTTGATCTGTGATGCCATTAACACATGCAGATCATCACTTGTCCTTGTAGTGAGTGAATGTATATAAGTGAACTCAGTCTGAGGGTGTCCTGACCAAGAGCCATTCAGATATTTGGGGTCCAATAAGTAAAGTCCTTTCAGTTCATAGTTCTCACGCCAGGTAATACTCTTTATAGCTCATTATAAAATGACATCTATAAAGTAATTTGCTGACTGCTTAGCTCAAAATGCAGTGCTTACAATGAGCAGAAATGCAGACAGTAGTCCTTGAAGGGGAAACAAGAAGAGAAAATCACTATCATGAGAATTTGGGCATAGTGACTGATATTACTGGGGATGAAAAGAAATCCCATTGGATTCTACCGTTGGAAATGTCATGAGCTTTGCAGATGTTTAAATCCTGTCAAAAGGTGTCAAAATCAACACATCGGCATGCTTTGATGGGATTTACACATTTGTAAAAGCTTATAGGACATACTCAAAAAATAATGTTTGCACCATACATAGGTTAAAACCTGGCTGTGTAGGCAGGCATTTGGCGAGTGACAGAATTGCAGCATAACATTTCATCATGACACAGATATAAATGAAGCAACCAAATGATGACTGTGGGATTGGTGCAATGTTCAATATGTTTTATGAGGTTTTAATATACTTAATATGTTTTAATGGTTTTTATTCGCATTTATATGTCTATTGATTTTTTATTAACTATGTTATGTATTACTTTTTTCTGATGTGTAATGTGGCATTGAATTTTGCCAAACTGTAAGCCACTCTTAGTCCCCCTCAGGGTGAGATAGAGCAGGATAGAAATATAGTGTGTGTGTGTGTGTGTGTGTGTGTGTGTCTATATATATATATATATATATATATATATATAATTTCAGTGTGCATCTACACTGTAGAATTAATGCAGTTTGACAACACTTTAACTACAATGGCTGCATGCTATGGATTCCTCACAGTTATAGTTTTACAAGGTTTTTAGCCTTTTCAGCCCCTCGCCAAACTACAACCCCCAGGATTCCACATTATTGAGTTAACAGATGTATGTCCAATACAGGAAGTTTCTCTTGAATTCGTCATCATTTCCACAAACAAAACCGAGATCTCTTGAAGGCGACCCAGTGAATTTAGGTAAAACATTTTATTGCACTTTGTACAAAAGGGTTTTTTTTAAAAAAAAAGAACACTTAAGCACTGTATGTTGTGATTGAGCCTTCAGCTAGTAGTAGTAGTAGTAGTAGTAGTGAGGAAGATGCTGGGTCAATAGCATCAAGCAATAGTAAGGACTGGGGTGTGAATCTGGGTGATCAAGAGTCTGCAGCTGGAAGGAAAAGGGCTGCTAGTGATTCTAGTGTGGAAGGATTGGAACAGAGAAAAAGAATCTGGCAGATACTTAGAGCACCTTCTGATTCAGACACTTTCCAAGGTTTTTCTGGGGAAGAAGAAATTGGGTCAGAGGAAAGTGATATGGATTTGGATTCAACATTGGTTTAGGAAGTAAGGGATGTGTGTAATGAATAGTCTAATTCTGACACGTTTTGTGGGTATGAGAGTGATTTATACTGGCCTTCTGGGGGTTCAGAAACAGATTGGGACACGTAAAGCATACAACAGCGTGGAGACAAACACAGAGCACCGCAGCTGTAGGAGATACAGCAGCTGGTGCTCATGATCGAGGAGAGTGTTCAGAAGACAGTGATGTGTAAGTGCTATATAAGAAATGAGTTTTACGTCTGTCTTTGCGGTGGTCAAAGAGTTGATGTTCTGGTTCTTGTCTCTGACTCTCCTGTGTTTCTGATGTCAAGTACCTTGTTCCAGTTTCCTGATACTCGTGAGTTATGGGCTATTTCTCCACTTTGTTCCTGGGGTGAGCTCTAGCTGATGTTTGGGCAAAGGTGGGGGGTTTGGTATTCAATGTGTGCTTTTCTGTTTAGTTACCTGCCGTGTGTCCCTGAGGCGGAACTTGCTCTCCACTGTGTTTACGTGAGTTCCTGCTACAAGAACCTGGTATTGTATGAAATGGAGGGAGGCTGGCATTGTGTTATGGGGGCTATGATTGTGCTATTCATGTATACTCAGCTTCTGATTGCCTTGGACGGTCTCCTCCTTTTCAACTACCTTTCTCCGGCTTTGGACTTCTGGATTGGACTGGTAACGACGCTTCTAGATTCTCCCTTCAGGACTTCGCAGACAGACGTCTAGTGTTTATTTTGGCCCGTTTTGTTGCTTTATTTTGTGGGACTCTTCCCTGGGATTTTTGAGGGATTTTTGAGCCGAGTTGGCTACTTTTTTGTTCGTCCTTTCTCCAGCTATTGTTAAATAAACTTTTTGTTATCCCCTTTTACTCCTGGGTCTGGCCTTGAAGTCTCTGCATCTTAACACTGTATATATCTTCTGTTTGCTTCTTCTGTTCTTATATGCACATTTTACTGGTTATATCAGAAGGGGATCTATCAAGTCTTCCTGCTGCCAATACATTTGTTTTCCAGGTGATTGCTGTTTTCCTGGTGATACATTTGTTTTCCAAATGTATCACCAGGAAAACAACAATCACCTGGAAAACAAATGTGGACCTTACTTTAATGTCCAGATCTCTTGAGGTCCTGGGCATGTTGGGATTGACTCCCAGAACTGTGTTCTATAAACCTGGAGGTTAATCTCCATTGGCATCCTAGTTCTTTGGGCTCTAAGAGCCTAAAGAACCAGGATGGCACCCTCATCTTCCCCTCCCAGCCCCTTGTTTGTCCCCTATAATTACCAGAGGGCCCTGACTGCATGCTCAGGTCTCTCAAAGAAAGCTTCTAATTTGTCAAAATGAGTCTGGAGAGGGGAGAAGGGATTTTGCCAGCAGAGTATTTCCCCAGAGGAGAAAGGGGGTATTAACAGATTATCAAGGAAGGAATTGTGTAGAAGATCACCCATTGGATCATGAGCATGTTCTATTTGTGACTGGGTTATTCTGAGGAGAATCATTAGATACCAAAAGGGAAGTGGAGAAGAAGAGGAAGACCTTCTAGATGGGCTGTTTCCTGGTACAGATCCATCTAGAAGATTGAAGTTGAGTTTTTAAAAACAACTACCCATGTGGCAGTACAGCATTCTTTCTTTCTTTCTTCTGTACTGTTCCATTATCCAGGTGGAAGCCATAAGAGGGTGATAGAGAGAGAAGGACAGTCCATTTCGTGGGGGCAGAAGATATGTTGTTTTCTTGTTATTCCCCTCATCCATGTTACCATCATGGAAACAACTCTTGTTTATCATATGGGAAGTGGGAAACTTCCCATATGAAATAACCAGCAAAAATGGGAAAAATGGCTTTCCTCTTTCAACTCCCCTCCCCACATAAAATGGACTATCATTCTCTCTCTACCACCATGTTGTAACCTCCGCCCAGATAATGGAACAGTATGGTATTCTTTCTTTCTTTCGGTGGACAAATTGATTAAGCTGATCGAGGAATATATTTGTGATTTTAAAGAGAGATTTGGGACTTAATAATACACTCCAACAATTTTGGGTGCAGGGGATTTCATTACTTGTGAGATTTATGAGTCTAGCATGTTATTAAACATGGAAATGTGCTTATATAATATTTCTTAAAGGGAGTGGAATAGAATTAAAAATCCAGCAAAAATGCAGTGTTGGAATGTAAGGTGTAAAAAATTGTACTAGTTAGATAGTAGACTTGTAGGATGATGTTACTTTTTAAAGAATTTTTAATTTTGTAATTGTTTGCTCATTTTATTATAGCGGTGTTATTGTTTTTCTTTCCCAACAATAAAAATTGATAATAAAGGATGTTTCTGTAAGCATGTAATGATCAAGGGAATATGTGTAAACAACTATCATGTTTTGAGATGAATGAAATAAAACATGTATTAGTATGCAAAGTTTACCGCTCAGTGGGTATACTTGACCTTTTTGAAATTAGTGACAAAATTGCCCATGACCATATTGATATAATATTTTACTCCAATTAACCTACAAAAATACAGTAATGGTTTTCCTATGATCCAAATTTATTACACAAACCATTTGCTTTCAAGATACTGGAAATCTTCTTGGGTGGCTCAGCTTTTTCCTTAAGTGGCCAATTAAAGAGTTCATGCATTGTACACAAAGATGATACATTTAATGGTTTTATACTGTACTCACGAAACACCAGAATCTTATAAAATATCCCAATTTAAGGCCTCATTAACTTGTGCTATAACTTAGATGCTGCATTTCCAATGCTTATTGTAGTTAAGGGTCAACAAGCATTTATGATACTATTGACAAAATTCAAAAACTTCAGTTATGTCCATTACAAAGTGATTTGAAATGCATGTGGACTTTGCTTTGCTTTTAAAATTGCATACTATTAAAATGAGTTTTTCTCCCATCTTTGAATAAAAAAGAGAAATGATATGCATGTTTTGATTATAAGTAGCCTACATCACTTGGCTACATCTTTTATGCATATTGTTCTCAAGTTGTTTTAAGGAGAAAGTCTATCTGCTTTAATAAAACAGAGTTTTGACACAGGGGTTAAGATGATACAGGGTTTTATCCAAAAAAAAAAATCAAGGAAAGAAAGACAAAAAGCAGAAGAGGCCACACCATTTTCTTAATGGTTATGCAAATGCTAGCAGAACTAGCAAAATTAGTACAAGTAAACAACATGTAAGAGTGGAAATATATGGACTGGGTAGATAAAACCATACTAGTATGTGAACCACCTGAAGGTACTACTAGAAGAAAAGAAGATTGTGCAGAAAGGGAGAATCAGAACAAAAGGAGGATAATTTAAAGTAATCAACAAGGACAGTCAGCTGAATTTGATGGGAATGGCATAGAAACACAGTATTGACAGGGAGGGTTAATTTTACTGTTTACTTCTTAACAGACAGTAACAAGGAGGGGGGACAAGAAGGGCCTACATCTTTGTATGCAACAATTTGCACTTCCTTGGGGAACCTCCAATCCCAGTTGAAAACCCTAAATAGAAATTAATGGAATTGTAACACCCAGACAAATTTTAATACAAAAAAATTCTTGTTAGCTCAGTTGTCTTTATCAGGTGTTCTCAAAATTCAAGAGACATGGTTTTCAACCAGTTCTTAAAGAAAAAATATATTTCCATTCCTACCATGAATAGGATGTAAAGAAAATAAATCCTAGCATAATTAAAACCCTCTGCTCTTGCATTTTCCTCAAAACTCAGTGACGTACTTGTCCCACAGAAGTAATTTGTTACTATTAATAGTAAAATTTCTCCAATGTCTATTCATAGTCTGCTCTTGATCTATTGTGTAGCTTGTTGTCGACATTTGCAACCCGAAAGACTGTTGCATCTGTCAAGTAGGAAATAAAAGGTACCACTTAGTGGGGAGGCAAATTTAACTGATTTACGAGGCCATAAAAAGATCTCCAGGAAACATTCCAAGGAATGAAGGAGTGCGACAACTCCCCCTGGTGGCCAAAGGTTAAAAATTGCCTCTGTCTCTCTTGTGTGTTGTGTGTCTAAATGTAATGTGCACATTTTAATCCACCCTGAGTCCCCTGTGGGGTGAGAAGGGCGGAATAGAAATGAAGTAAATAAATAAATAAATATCCCATTATAATAATAACCTATAATTTAACAAGCTGATATTCTTTTTGTATTTGAAGCACCATGTTTACATTCTTTTCTGCATTATTCTGGAATTGAATCTCTTATCTTTTATATTGATCTTCCAAGAGTTTCCTTTTATAGTTATTTTTCATTCCTCCAATTTTTCATTCCTCCAAGGCACCACAACGTTTGCACCATTCATTTCTATCAATATAGGCTCTAGACATAGCTGCACAATTCTAGTCAAATAAACACAGAAAAGGGAAGGGGTTGGATTTTTATTTTTCCCCACATGGTATTTCAGGTATTACATGTTTTGTTTACAATAAAATGTAACACAGTACTACAATTGCTTCCCCTCCCCCCTCCCCCATCTTCTCTGTTGGTTTCGCATTTCCTGGATAGAAGATGTTACTGCTTTGGACAAATTTGTTAGATATCTTCCATGATAACAACACTATGTTAAACCCTCTGGCTGACTGATGTTTCTACATGTTTCTAGTGCAAAATTACTCATGTTTTAAATGTATTTAAAGACTTTAGTTTATAGTTGCGTTTATTTTCATTTTTCAATAAAATTAAAAAATTATTCCCAGTCCTTTCTGTAATCACTTTGGGTTCTTTTTCCTGAGCATCATTGCTGATTTATCAATTTCTACCATTTTTATTTATTTATTTATTGTTTCAATTTATATTACCGCCCTTTATATACCGATTGGCTCAGGGTGGTTTACAAAATGCACAAAATACTAATAAATGTTTTTTTAAAAATGTTTATAATCTTTTACATTTCGGCATAAGATTTCGTTTAGTCCCAATTTCCACATCTTTCCCAATTTGTCTAATTTTATCTAATTTAATATCAAGTCCTACATTCTTACCAACTTTATCATGGGCAAATAAACTTAGATATATCTTTTTTAAAAAAAATATATTTATTGGGGTTTTTTCATAAACAAACAAACAGTGAAAGTGGGGGAACAGTCTCAGGGACAGGACAGTAGGAAAAATAAAGGAGAGGCTGAGTATGGTGATGGGAGAGGGGGTAGAGGGAGTGGGAAGGGGGTGCTGGGGGGTGGTGGTGGCAAGGGATGGAGGGGTAGAAAGGGGAAGGGTGGTGGGCGGTGAAGGAGGCTGCTTGGTCCGGGTTCTGGGAAGGCTAGTGATGGGTCATGGTGATGGGAAGAGATAAAGACAGGAATAGCTTGTTTCCTTCTAGGGTTCTTGTTCATGGGTGCTCCTGCGTGTTCTCTTGCAGTCTCCTCCTTGTTGAGCTGGTCACTTCATTTTTACAGGTCTTCTTTCTAGGCTCCTTTTTCCTTCTTTTTTCCGAGATGTGCCTTCCTAACCCTCTGTATCTGAGAGCAATCTGTTGTTTTTAGCTTTTGTCCTTTTGAAAGAACTTTTGTTTTTTCCTGCAGCCCCCAAAATCTTTCCAGAGTTTGATGCCCATTGTCCATTCCCTGTCTTCCAGCGTAGCCGGACCCGTGCCCCTTCACGTCCTCCAACCTCCATCCTAGCCATTCTCCCTAGGCGATTCGAGGCCTTCCGTGTCCATCCCCGGGATGCCACATCTCGTAGGCCTGAAATACGCCTCAAGAGAATAAGGGCAGCTTTTCTTCAGATTATTCTTCCTTTCTTGCTGGGTTGCTCCCACCCAGCCTCTCTTCCTAGTGGGCTGCGTCCCATTCTTTTGCCATCCTTCTTAGCTGCATCCCGGCTGGGGTTTTGGGTGTTGCAGTGACCTCTTGGTTCTGCCCCTCGTCTCTGTCCTGGGGAGCAGAGGTGTTAGGGCTCTTCGAGGTCATTCCTGCAGCATCCAGCAGGTCTGCCTCCCTACTTCTGGGGTGTGGTCCTCTTTCCTCCGATCCTGCCCACGGCTTTACGTTCTCCTTCCCTCTCTCCTCTCCACCTGCACATATTGTTGCGATCTCTCCCTTGACCAGGGGGGCGTCCTCTCCATCCTCATAGAAGATCGGCAACCCTGGCCCTGTGGGTAGCGCCTCTTCATTTGGTTCTGATCTTTCCTGTAAGGGATGCCCCAGTTCGCGCCCATTTGGTCTTCCTGCCGGGACAGCATGGCATCCATCCTCCGCAGGAAACCGTCTTTGGCCTTCCTATCTTTCGCAGCTCTGCGAGGACATCCCCAGAGTTATTTCCTCCTCTTCTGATCCCTCTTCCTGTCTCATCCTCCGCTCTTTTACTCTTGAGGTGTACATTTTTATTTATTTGTTGTTTGTTTACTTGTTCAGTTATTCACTTATTTAGAATGCCTTTCCTCCCTGTTGTGTATTAGAGAGAGGGCTTTGGGTTGCTCCACCTCCTGTCTATTCCCCCCTCAAGACGGCGTTCCCGCCACAAGTCCTTGTCTTCTTCCCCCTTCCCGGGTCTAGAGGAGCTCGGCCGCCATCTTGGTTCTCATCCTGACTGTTTTTCTTCCCTGTCCTGGGGTGGTTGGAGGTTCCCAATATGCTCTTCCCTGTGGGGGTGGGGTGGGGGGTTCCTCTTACTCTTTGAGCCCGCTCCCAGGTGCGATGTGTCCCTTGCAGCCTAGCCAAGAGCCCAGTCCGCACGTGCCTCCCGGTTGCGAGAGGGGGGGGGGCGCTGCTGATCCCTGTACTCACTCTTGCTGAGCTTCTCCTCCTGCCCTGCCGTCCGGTTCAAGGGGGAGGGGGGTAGGTCGGGCTGGGCTGGCAGTAAGTGCGGGTCGCCGCCCGCTTCCCGCTCCTTGGTCCACTAGCCGCTGTGGCAGTGATCCGGGCTCGCTCGATCTCCCCCTCTTGAGGAGGGGGGGATCTTTGGAGCCAGCGGAGCCTGCCTGCCGGCTTCGCTGTCCCTTCGGACGCTTCTGTGTCCGCGGGAGGGGGCGCAGATCGCCCTCCAACCAAGAGAGCGGGTGGCACTCCAGGGAGCCCTAGAGTGTCCGCCCTGCCGCCATCTTCGCCCGACCGGGTCTCCAACTTAGATATATCTTTATTCCACAATTAGATTGACTTATAACTGGTAAAGATTTAAATATTTTGAAATAAGTAGAGCATTTAAGGTAAAATATTCATTTTAATAGTTAATATTCTTTTTAAGAGTGATACGTTTATTCCATTTTTGAAAATCAATTTTTATTACTTTTCAAGTATTTTCAAAATTTTCTTGAAAGAGAGTTGTGTTTTTGTTTGATAAGATTGTGCTAAGGTATTTTGTTTTTTTTAATATTTGTAGACCTGGCATTTTTCATAATTTAATTTTATCATTTTTTATCAGATTTCAGTTAAGATTTTTTTGTTTATTTATTTTAAGCCCTATTTCTTTTCCAAACTCCTCCAATATTGCCAATATTTCTCTAATGTTTTCTATTGGATCTTTTATTATTATTATTATTAATAGGTCATCAGCAAATGCTTTCAATTTATAAGTCTCATTGATTTTTAGTCTTCTAATATTTTTTGTTTTCCCTTCTTTTTGAAGGAGTATTTTGAATATTAACACAAATAGTAGGGGTGATGACAAAAGGAGCAGATACAAAAAGACACAAGACCAGGCATTCCTTTAATTCTCTATTTTATCTTTTTTTCTCCCCCTTTTGGGTTTTATATATTGGTTTTATTCATGTTGTCCAAAAATTACCAAAATCAGTTTCTTCTAGTATTGTGAACATAATTTCCCAATTTACATTGTCAAATGCCTTTTCTGCATCTCGAAATATCAGGGCTGTTCCCTCTACCTATTGTTTATCTAAAACCTCTATTATTTCCAGGACAGTTCTCAAGTTGTGTATTTTTGGTAGGAATCTTACTTAATCTTGATGTAAGATCTTGTTTAAATCTTTTTAATCTTTCTGTTAAAATTGTTAGAAGGATTATACAGTCATTATTTCATAATGAGATGGGCCTGTGATTCTGTGGGTCTTACGGGTGTGGGCTTTCTTTTTGAATCAAGGTAACTGTTGCACCAGTATCTTGTTTGTATTTCTCTGGGAGAGAGATTCTTAGGAAGGACCCATCCCGCGCTCCCCACAAGCGCGCCGATGATTTTGTTTTCGGAGGTTGGATGTGTCCTTCAAGCCTGTGCAATGGATTTTTCTGGTGGAGCGCAGCGTGCACAGAACTGGCCTCACCCTTTAAACCAAAGGTTTGTCTGCTGGGGCCTAGCAAGCTTGGACGGTGGCAGTGAGGTCCTCAGGTCGTAGGCTTGATTTGAGTTTGTATTTGTTTGTATTTGTTTGATTTGTTTGTATTTACTATTGTTTTGAATAGATCATGCATGGGTTCTTTAAGATCCTTCTCAAATTTCTTATAGTATAATGTGGGAAAACCATCTGTGCTGGGATTTTATTTAATTTAGATTTTGCTATAGCTTTTGTGATTTTATCTATGGTTATTGGTGCATTGATTTGTTGTTTTCCTTTTTCAGTTAATTTTGGTGGTCAGCATTCTTTAATGTAGTATTTCATCGTTTGATTTTGAATTTTCTGGTTGCTTTTGTAAATGGTGCTGTAAGATTTGTGAAATGTATTGGGCATCCTTTCATTATCATTTGTAATTTCTTCTTTATCTTGAATTCAGTGGTCATTTTTGCCTTTTTTGCCTTAAATTTATAAGCAGCCATTTACCAGTCCATTTGTTAAATTATTATTATTATTATATTGTTTTACCTCACTCCCATCCTCTGCTCTTTCCCCTTGGATATACTCTTTATACAAACTACTAAAATTACATTTGAAACATCAGTCTTTATCTCAGTTTTTCAACTCCACACCTTAATACATTATCTAAGTAATTCCTAAATGGATCTCACATACTCTTGATTATTTTTTGTTGTTTGTTGTTTATTCATTTAGTTGCTTCTGACTCTTCATGACCTCATGGACCAGCCAACGCCAGAGTTCCCTGTTGGCTCTTGCCAGCCCCGGCCAGTAACCTCAAGGATAACATCCATCCATCCTGACCTTGATTGGTCCCTCTTCCTTTTTCCGTCAATTCCCCCCATAATAAGGCTGATTCTGAGACTCCAAGAGGGGAGGGGAGAGCAGGCTTGCTAAGTGCATTGCATTGTGGTGTGCATGTGTGGGTGAGTTTGGCGGGAGGCTCATACCAGCAAGTCCCTTCAAGACAGGGGGGGCTCTGTGTGGGAACAGAATGTTCCAAGTCTATCATTGGTGGGGTTCAGAATGTTCTTTGATTGTAGGTGAACTATAAATCCCAGCAATTACAACTCCCAAATGTCAAGGTCTATTTCCCCCCAACCTACCAGTATTCAAATTTGGGCATATCAGGTATTTGTGCCCAATTTGGTCCAGTGAATGAATATGCATCCTGCACAGGCATGTAGCCAGGGGGGGGCTTAGGGGGCTTCAGCCCCCCCCCCGAAATTCTCAGGGTGGTCCGTGAGAAGGCCTTACTGGTACATTATTTAAACTGTTATGTTTATTCATATCATGATCTGATCACCATGCTCAGTATATCCCACATTCATGGGGTTATTGGAGTAACAATACAATAAGTTTGCTAGGGTAGACCCTCTTCCACCCAGTCTCAGCCCCCCGAACCAAAATCCTGGCTACGGCCCTAATCCTGCATATCAGATATTTGCATTACAATTCATAACAGAAGCAAAATTACTGTTATGAAGTAGCAACAAAAATAATTTTATGGTTGAGGGTCACCACAACATGAGGAACTGTGTTAAGGGGTCACGGCATTAGGAAGGTTTAGAAACACTGCTTTAAAGGGTTCCTTACATTTTGTTTCCTTCCTCCTATTCCATTCCTTAAATAATATTTCCTTTTCTTTAATATTATTTATTATTTTCTCCATATTTACCCATTTTCCCCAAGTATACTATATTTCTAACAAGCTTTAAATTTGAAATGCATCGTGGTAGGCTTCTAAATTCGTTATTCCCTATCCTCCTTCTTCCTCTTTTGTGTTTAACCATTTATCTCTTCTTCTGGGCTTTTATTGTCCAACTGCCCATTTTTAATTCTTCTATCCCATATCTTTAACACCCTCATTTCTACTATGCTTGGTAGTGTTTGGGATAGATATAGCAATTTCAGTATTATAAACATTTTAAGGCCCTTATTTTATCAACTCTTGTTAATGTTTTCCATTCATGTTTCTTGAATTGTTTCTTTATCGCTTTCCATATTTTCTTATAATTCCCCTTAGCTATACTCTTCAGATTTATATATATCCATACTCCTAAGCATTTTAGCTTTTGTAATTCTAATCTCAATCTTGAGATTTTCCTAATCTTAAATTGTTCCCTTGGTGAGGTATTGCCAGTCTTGTTCGCTGGTTTCAAAGTTTTGAGTTTCATCTTTTTGTATTTCTTATCTACTTCCAAAGCTGTTAGCATTAATTTTTATGTTTGTAGGATAATTATTATTATTATCATTATGTTTATTGTTATGTTTTTATACCTCACTTTTTCTCTCTACCAGGAGATTTTCTGTAGTATATTTGTATTACATGGTGTGTTTTTAAAGATTGTTTTCCTTTTTGTGTAGTTCCTCAGTAAGTTTTTGGTGTTGTCCTTTTCTTTTCTTGTAGAATTCTGTGTTTTGTTGAAGGAGGAGGCCCCGTATGATTGCCTTACTTGCATCTCAAATTGTGTTTATTTCTATCCCTTGCCTAAGTTATCTTTAAATATTATTTCAGTTTTTAGCTAATTTATTCATTATTCTTCTTTCCTAAATATATATTCAGTCAGTTTCCACTATCTTCATAATCTATTCTCTTTCAGTCTTAACATTACTGGATTACAGTCTGAGAATATTCTTGGTAGATTGTTTATTGTTTTTGTTCACATTGATAAAGTATTTGAAATGAAAGACATATCTTTCCAGGATAGTGATTTTGGCAGTCTGAGAAGAAAGTGAAGTCCTGTGCATTGTCACGTTTACTACTCCAAGCATCTACTAGTACCAGATTGACTATTATATCAAAGTAGGATTTTAGTATCTTGCCCTTGTTTGGTTTAATGTCTTTCTCGGTTTTCCTGTCTTATAATGGAAATCTCACACAGAAGAATTTGACATCTTGGGTCTATGTGTGTGTTACATCCTATATAACTCTCATAAATATGTTGGACTACAAGACCCACATAGTCCCCAGTTAGGACAGGCAAAAACCATGTTGTTTGAAGATGATTGTAGTTAAGATGTGATACCTGTGGAGGACACCAGATTGTGAAAAGCTGTTCTAATGTAACTCTGCATGTATAGAAAACTCCATACAGGAGAGAGAGAAAATATAGAGAACCTTTTTGTTGATTTGAATGCTCTATCACAACTTGAAATAATTTGTGTTGCATAGCAAACATTGTTTCTTCTTGAACGATAAGCATCCCAAGTCAGGAAATATATTTGTTTGTTGAATGCCATGTACATTTACTACACTGTCCAAAATTATAAATATTTTATCTCTGAAAATGAATGACTTCTAGAAAATTTCCAATCATTGCACTTTTGCACAGCTGCTGTTGTTGCTGTTCTGCCTATACTTGTCTTTTCTCATTAAAGGTAAAAAGGTATTGAATTCTTTTACTCTCTTATTGCTGTCCTGTGGAAAAATAATGATGCCTGGTGCATCCAACCCCCCTTCTTTCTATATGTATATATTTTCCCTCATGTATCTATATTTCTGTATACACAAACAAACAAACACACACATATGATTGCATAAGCTAATAGCTTAGCTCTGCCATATAATTGTACATGCTTTGTATCTTCTTGAGCCTTCAAACACTGTATTTATTAGTCTTCAGATCAAAACTATGTGCATGCCATATCATTACTAGCTCAGGGGGAATCATTTGAACCAATGTAATTTACTCAATATTGGTCAGTTTGACTCCTGACCTTCGTCCCTTGACGGTGTATCCTTAGCAACCCTTGATGTGTGTTAAGCCAGGATGTGCTTATTGGCCTCATCTGTGTGACAGTTCGCTAAAAGCTGCTTAACACAACCTGGTCTTTTCAAAGGAATGTAAGATGTTACATGTTATACATTCCAACCTATTATTTAAATAAGCAAAATAATAATGGGGTGGCATTTGCACACAAATCCATGCTTTTGCCCAGTTATTGCAAGAATTCAAGCATTTCTCTATTTTAAAGGCAGAACCATCCATCCATCTATCTATCTATCTATCTCTATCTCTATATCCAAAAGCAAATCTTGATTTTGCCATTTTATTAAAGGGTCACAATTTTATTATGACATTGTATATAATGTGATTTAAGCATCCACTGATTTTGGTATCCATAAGGGATGGTGGTGTGTGTGTCTCCTGAAACCAAACCCCAGTGAATACCAAGGACCCAGTGTAGTATATGAAGCAATGCAGGTTACTTAATGAGATAATTTTACTTGCCTGCCCATCCCTGAAATAACAAGACAACACACAATAAGTTTGGGTTCAAATTTTGGGCAACTTTATTTAATGTTACCTATTTAATTTCTTATGCCTTAACCTAAACTAACAGGTGTCATGAATGGGTATGCCCCTCGGCTAACTGGAGCAAAAAACTAGGTTCCCTGGTAACCTAGACCGGGCAACTGCTATGGGAAATTGAAAGTTTTTCTCAAACATGTCGATACCAGACTCTCCCATTTCTGGGCCATCAAATCTTACCTCACCGATTAACTAACTTTCAGGTGAGTGTTTTAGCAAATGATCCATACCCCCAAAAGGTGGGTGCCTTGTGTGAAAACAAACATTCATATTTCCCTAGCTATTTTTCCGCTAAGGCCTATTTATGTGAATCCACCATACTATCTAGCCCCTAAACAGTATATGGGTAGTCAAAAAACCCTCCCAGAACATGTGATGGGAAAAATTCCTATCCGGCCCTGGTAGACAACCATACTATACTGTTAATGGGCGGGTGTGGCGGGTCATTGGGATTGGAGGCACTCCTGTGTATGATTATAAAATGACACACTAAGTGCAAACATTTTTTCTTTTTTTCCTATTTGATAAGTTAAGTGGGTTTCCCATTGAAACTAATGAGAGATTTTGTACTAATAGCCAATTCAGAGAAAGTATTTTTCACCTGGGACAAATATGGGTTGCATTTCTGCCCTTCCTATCTCCCACAAACCTGAATGTCATCATCATCCCCAATTATGGCAATTCTAAAGTAAGAATAGACATGTAGCATGCCAAAACACATCTAAGAACACAAGTAGCCTATTCCCCACCCTTTCAGACTAATGAACATACTAAAAGGAGAGGAAAAGTGCAAAAAAGAAAGAAAAAATAAGTACACATTGAAAGGATATAAAGCCTAAGCAATGAGATTTACTGGATATGCCTTCTTCTTTGTCTCACCATTTGGCACAAAACATTATACGGAGACACATGAGAGAATCTTCTTGGCTGTGAAATGCATGAGACATAGGGTGCATCACTGTTCTACCACTATACCACTATACCAAGTTTGGAAACATGACAGCTAGGTGAGTTATGGGAGCATATTACAGCCATACTAAAGTCACTCCACTGGTTGTTAATTAGTTTCTGGTCAAAGTACAAAGTGTTGGTTATAACCTTTACATGGTTTAGGTCTACATTACCTACAGGATTGGCTTCTCCCATATAACCTGCCATTTAGGACACTTAGGTCCTCTGGGGCAGATTCTATCAGTGTTGCCTACTTCAACCAGCTATAACAGAACTGGCAACTGTCACTCAGAGGACATTTTCATTGGCCACTGTGGCATGATCAACATTCAAGAGAGTCCTGAAGGTCTATCTCTTCCAGTAGGACTACCCAGTCAATTTTAAATGGTGAATTTTAAATGTATATTCAATTTGTATTTTAATATATGTATCATTAGAAAACATTGACCATTTCCACTACCTTGGCAGTCACCTCTCTACAAAAGTCAACGTTTACACTGAAATACAACACTTCCAAGTGCAGAATTTTTCCAAATGAAGCAGAGAGTGTTGAGGATCGAGACATCCATAGGGATACCAAGATGCTTGTTTATAAAGCTATTGCCCTCCCAATCCTGTTATACGCCTATAAAATGTGGACTGTCTAAAGCAATGCATCAACTCCACTGGAATGGCCATATTGTCCAAATACCTGATCACCATCTCCCAAAGCAGTTTCTATACTCCCAACTCAAGAATGGAAAATGGAATGTTGGTGGACAGGAAAAGAGATTTAAAGATGGGCTTAAAGCTAACCTTAAAAACTGTGCCATAGACAACGAAAACTGGGAAGTCCTGGTCCTTGAGTGTTCTAACAGGAGGTCAGCTGTGACCAGCAGTACTGGGAAATCTGAAGAGGCATGAATGGAGGGTGAAAGGGAGAAATATGCCAAGAAGAAGGCATGTCAAGACAACCTTGACCAGTACCGCCTTCCACCTGGAAACCAATGCTCTCACTGTGGAAGAACATGTGGGTCAAGAATAGGACTCCAGTCACCTACGTATCCACTGCCAAGACACTACACTTGGAAGGCCATTGTACTTGGAAAATGAGGGATCACCTAAGTAAGTAAGTGTATGTGTTTGGATTGTATTTTAATCCTTGCACTATGTGTTTTTAATGTATGTATTTAGTGGTGGCATGTTTTAATGCATGTATTTTATGGTGATGTATTTTAACTGTGCTGTGCCCAGCTTTTTTTTTTTAGAAGAGCCATGCTGAATTGGACCTCAGCCCATCTAGTCCAGCATTCTGTATCACACAGTGGCCCACCAGTTGTACACGGGGATCTCGAGCAGAAAGGAGGGCAAAACCTGACCTGCTCCCGACCCCCACAACCAGTACCCAGGGAAATCCTGCCTACCTCAACCAACTCCGAGGTGGCACTTGAATGTCCTTTTCAGTAACTACCGATACACTTGGTATCCATGAATCTGTCTAATCCTGCCTTGAAGTTGTTCAGGCTGACAGCTGTCACAACCTCTTCTGGAAGTGAGTTCCATAACCCAATGACCCTCTGGGTGAAGAAATATTTCCCTTTATTAGTCCTAATTTTCCTACCTTGGAGCTTCAGGGAGTGCCCTCTAGTCCTAGTGTTTTGTGACAAAGAAAATAATTTTTCTTTATTCACCTTTTCTATCCCATGCATGATTTTATACACTTCGATCAAGTCACCTCTTAAACGCCGTCTTTCAAGGCTGAAAAGACCAAGGCGTTGCAACCTGATTTCATAAGGGAGCCGCTCCATCCCTTGGATCATTCTTGTTGCCCTTCTTTGTACCTTTTCCAGTTCCGTTATATCCTTCTTAAGGTGTGGAGACCAGAATTGTACACAGTACTCCAAATGTGGCCTTACTATAGATTTGTAGAGAGGTAATACAACATTTGCTGACCTATTTCCGATCCCTTTCTGATCATGCCTAGCATAGAATTTGCTTTTTTCACTGCTGCTGCTCACTGGGTTGACATCTTCATTGAGCTGTCCACCAAGACCCCAAGATCCCTTTCCTGGTTTGTCTCGGAAAGCTTTGACCCCATCAATTGGTAGGTGTAGTTAGGGTTCTTTGCCCCGATGTGCATGACTTTACATTTGCCACTTTGTTGCCCATTCACTCAATTTGCTCCACTTTGTTGCCCATTTCGAGAGATCTTTCTGGAGCTCTTTACAATCAGTTTCATTTTTAACTACCCTGAACAATTTAGTGTCGTCTGCAAACTTTGCTACCTCAGAATTCACTCCTACATCCAGATCATTAATGAATAAATTAAAAAGTAACGGACCCAAAACTGAACCTTGGGGTACGCCACTTCTCACCTCTTTCCACCCAGAGAAATGTCCATTTATTACCACCCTTTGTTTCCTACAGTTTAGCCAGGTTCCAATCCAGGACAAGACCTGTCCTCTGATTCCATGGCTGAAGAGCTTATTTAGGAGCCTTTGGTGAGGGACTTTGTCAAAAGCCTTTTGAAAGTCAAGGTAAACAATATCAATTGGGTCCCCTTTATGTGTTTATTTACACCCTCAAAGAATTCTAACAAGTTAGTAAGACATGATTTGCCTTTGCAGAAACCATGTTGATTTTCTTTCAGCAATGCCTGTTCTTCTATGTGCCTAGTAATTTTTTCTTTAATAATGGTTTCCATCACTTTGCCTGGAACTGAGGTTAAACTGACTGGTCTTGAAACTGTGAGTAGAGGAGAGCTCCACTGGCTGCCAATTTGCTACTGGCACAATTCAAAGTGCTGGCTTTAGCCTATAAAGCCCTAGACAGTTCTGACCCAGCTTATCTATCCGAATGGATCTCTCCCTATGAACCCACCAGGGAATTGAGATCATCAGGGGAGGCCCTGCTCTCGATCCCACCGACTTCACAAGCACATATGGCAGGGACGAGGGACAGGG
>JARBWK010000007.1:63664981-63686095 GCA_030556195.1 Anolis apletophallus | reverse complement strand
CTGCCGGCCTGCCTGTTTCCTCTCAGTGCCTTTCGGCCTGGATCACCTCTACCATTCGCTTGGCGTATGAGCTGGCCGGGAAAGAACCTCCGGCCACTGTCAGGGGCCACTCCACCAGGGCCATGGCCTCAACGATGGCTTATCTCAGTGGCGCTGGATGACATCTGCCGGGCGGCAACTTGGTCAACTCCATTAACGTTTGCTGCCCATTACAAGTTGGACATGCTCTCCAAACGGCACGCCTCCTTTGGACGAGCTGTCCTCTTCTCAACGGTGGCATGACGCCCTCCAGCCAGGGTATAGCTTGTCAATCTACCAAATGTGTGATTTCACAGAGACCACGAACAAGAAATATAGGTTGCTTACCTGTAACCTTGTTTCTTCGAGTGGTACTCTGTGAAATCCGCACATCCCCACCCTGCCTCCCCGCTGAATGTCATGCCTCTGTGACTCTGCCTCTGCACGGCGGAGGAACAAGGGCTGCAGCCCCACCTGTGTCCTATATATACTATGGGGAGGACGGGTGGGGCCACATCCTTAAAGGCATAGAGAGCTTTTTATAGCATCCGAACTGCTATGCATTTGCGAGAACTACTACCAAATGTGCGGATTTCACAGAGTACCACTCGAAGAAACAAGGTTACAGGTAAGCAACCTATATTTCCACTGACACATGCATTTTCCCCTTTATCCTCAGCTTGCATAGTTTCTAAATACTGAACTGAAATGCAAAATTAGTTTACAATTAACTCAGACATTGGGGTGTGTGTGTGGAGAGGACAGAATGCGGGGGAATCTTCCCCTTCCCTGCAAACTCGTTTCATTGAAAGATTCAGAAGCTATGAAATCTATGGCAAGGGTGGGCAAGGGGCAAAATGTGGACCTGAGGGCTCTATAGTGTGCCTTGTGGCACCTCCTAGGGCTACCAAAGTAAAAACCGGTGAGGATATGCCTAGAAGAGTGGTTTTCAGCAGTTGTCACACAATAATGCAAGAAGCAGTACCTTCTGGAATTCCCTCTGCTCCACAACCATGAAAGTTAAACATCTTCCAGAGGTTGTCCCAATATTTAGTGGGGTGCTGCAAGGTATTAACACACCCTTTATGACGATAAAGGATGAGAAAATGTGTATTTTCAACTATTTACTAAAGATTCAATTTCTATTAAAATATTGCCATGAAAATAAATCTGTCTATATCCAAGCAATCCAGCAGCTCTTTCATCATTCAATAGATTGTACTCTAAAGATTATGTAATTGAGACTTCTAGAAACCACAGATCACTTAGTTAATCTACCAAAGTGTGGGGTCTCATTATATGGTCAAGAACACATTGGTGTACCTCAAGGGTTCCTTCACACTACACAGTTATGTCACCATTATTCCATATTGACTATCATGTTACCATCTCATTGAATCCCGGAATTTTCAGTTTAGAGAAGGCAATTTAGAATTTTCAACCAATGAGTTCCAATATTTCCTTGAACTACAAGTTCCAGGCATCTCTGTGATATTGCCATGGTAATTAAATTGGAATCAGAGTACTACGATTGTGTAGTGTGAAAATGCCCCAAGTCTTTTTATTTCAACATGTTGGTCTTCCTAAAAACAGGTCTAACAGGTCCAGGTTTGAATATTTTAGAAGAGAGTAAAGGAAGAAAAAAAATGCCCTCTTGTGTTTATTTTGCACAATGCCATCTGGAAAAAAAGTCTAAATAAGAGTGCAATAAAAGTAAAGGTGGCATTACGTAACTTATCCAGGAAGTTTAAAAGAATAAGATTATCCTTTTATCAGTGCGCGCACACACATTTTCTCCTCCTTACACACATAGACACTGACACACACTTGGATGCATGCACACACACTTGTAATGAGAAAGTACTTTATCAAGACCCTACTCCATCTTTCATTAAATGACAGAAAATTGCTCTTTGCTGGGTTTGTCAATGCAGCTTTTGCTCCCAGAAGCCCATTTGTTTCACAGCTAGCACCGAATATTGCAGGAACTTGCAGATTTTAAATGACAAATGTGTCTAACTTTACTTTGTTCCAAACAATATATTTCTTTTACACTCATCTGACTATAACATCCCCATCTTGTAAATCAGGATTGCAGTTTTGCTTATATATTGCATCACTTAACACCTTTTTGTTTTATGAGAGAAGGCTTTGCATCTTTGTGTCTGATAACAGCTTTTAAAAGATTCTCAGTTTTCAAACCCCCTCACCCTCTTGTGTGTATATGTGCATTCTTCAAATGTGGATGAATCACAATTTAAAGCTACTTCATAATACACTGGGTGTTTATATCTGAACACTCCTGAATGTCTGCTAGGATTTTGCATCTGGAATGAGACACAGACAATGTATCTTCAGAAATAGCAACTTAATTTATTAATGAAAATAATAATATTGTAATACTCATCTTCTATTGCCAGGTGTTGGGAAAAGAATATTGAAGTGATGTTTTATGGGAAACATGTCACTACAGTTTTTGTAGAGACCTGCTAGGAAGTAACTTTTGATCCTTTCTTGGAAAATGCTAGATGTTCACACCTACCGTTGTCTCTGCTATTGTATGCTCCACATACATGATGCTTTCTATGCATCCTCTGGTCACAAATGAGCACAAAATCCTTTTTATTTATCTTTACATCTTAACCCTTGCACACATCAGCATTTGCATTCATTACTCCCAGCTTCCTAAATCTCTTTGAAAGATAAACTTCCATTATATGCCATTTTATACAAATGATCATTAAAAGATATTCAAGAGGGGAGGTAAGGTGATGTTCTTCCCTTTACATTCTGAATTGTCTTATTTTACTCAAAATACCATTATACCCATCAGTTTGAAATTATACCTTAGATTATATTATCTTATCTTTTTTCGAATGCATTGTTCACATGAAAATCCCCAGTTTTGCTCATGAACAAAACTCCCTGCACCTATTATTCTGAAACTTGGCAGTCTTGATCCCTTCAGAAAGAACAAGGATGCAAGAACAACTGGAAAGAAGCTACGCAGCACCAGGAGTTCCTGTTATGTTGGGAAGAAAGCTTGCAGATCTAAGCGGGAACTGCCTCTGGATGGAGAAAATAAGGCCACATTTTTTGTTACAGCTGCACAAAAGGTTGGCATTGCCATGAGACTGGTTTCAGGCAACAGCCAACACACCCATTGGTTGATTAGCTAAATTCAGGCTTATTCAAGATCAGATAGGACAGCTATGGATTCTGCTCAAGCAGATGCCACTGCATGGGACCCCTGTCACTTGGTGTGATTAATCAACTGCCTCTGAGCTAGATGTGTCTCTTGCTCCCACATCACTAAGGTCCCAGAAGCCCCCCCCCCCAAAGTTTTTTCTGGATCTGCCAACTACTCAAATGCTTGCTTCATGAATCTAGATCACATGCAAACTGCCACCAACCTACTGAAGCTGCGGCAACTAACAATGGAATTCAAAACAAATAGCATGCAATAACAAACCCTGTTCCCAAATGGATCGGTGTTCCTCAATATCCTGACACAAGGCTTACTATTTGAATTAATTACCATCAGGATTACTCCAGCTACCTGCATGAAGAGGACCAGATAACATGTAGGCTTTCACATTTTGAACAAACAGAACCCATATTTTCTGGTTGACTTGACCCCCTCTCGTAATGATGCAGGTTTGATTAAATCAGCACCATGTGAGGAAAGAGCACCCCAAACTGAACAGTGTCTTCTCTGTTTCTGTGCAACAAATATCTCAAAGCCAATATCATTCTCAACACACTTGCCAACCAGGCTGCTGAACAATAATCCACAATGAGTTCAAAATGGCAGCCTTCAGATGATCCAATTGGTTTGTACATAATCTTCCAAGCACACATGCTGATTTTACACATAGATTCCAGACCAATACATGATGCTGTACACACAAATCCATACTATTCTGTGGTTACTCTGAAACTAAGAAGACACATTTGAAATGAATGCCAAGCAAAGTGTAAATGTAAGGCTTAAATGCCCTGGATTTCCACCTCGCCAACCACGATATGTTGCCTGCATACATACCACATTATGTGACTCTAATGGCTGCAACTATCCTAAAGAAGTGACCCCCCACCCAAGTTGTTTGCTAGGAGCCCCACACTTGTCAGGCATTCCTTGAAAATTGCCACAAACAGGGAACAAGTGGGGGGACTGGTTTGCGTGGATAAAGAACAGGTACATCCTATCAAAATTGTCTTGATCCCTTCAGAAGTGGCAAATATCCTTGAAAATTCATTCAATTCAAGAAGTAATAGTTATCAGAAATACACTAAACAAAATTGGTTAAAAATAAAATCACATAATGCAAATTCTGTTTCATCTGTAATTTGAATATAGTCTGTCCTAGAGGAGTTTTATTCCATAGTTTTATCTGATATTGACTAGAGATGTACATCTTCATAAATGTAAGTGCTGCATGACACAAGAATTCATGAAAACTACAAAGGTTTTGAGGACAACTTATACAAAAGGGGCACAGGGTAGGGCATTAGCATAGAGAATTACCTTTTATGTGCAAAAACTATAATTTTCTGCAGAGAAAATGACATTTTGGTTGAAAATACTATTTTAAAAGTAAAACAACCACATCATTTTTAATGCACTAAAAACAAATTATGATCATTTTCACAATAGAGGAATTTTCATTGAGGTTTCCCGAAACTTGGGAAGTGCCTTTTCAGTTGTGAATCAAATATTTTAATATCCTTTCCCTTTTGAATTCTGAGACACTTAAATAAAAACATAATTGTTGCTTGTTAATTTCAGAGACAGTTAATAGGAAGATAAAGATCTGGATTACAGAACCGTTTCTGGGATTGAGACATAGGTGAATATTCAGAGCTGAATTGCACAGTTCTGAACTGAATCCTGTGGTCAGTGCACAGTTTTTAATGAACACTAACAATAGGATAAATTGAGAAAAGGATGCCTTTCATTGGCATCTTCTCTGCTCCTCATTAAATCTTATTGAATTTGTCATCTTTTCTTAATTGCATTTGTATGCACAAGAGGTGGAATGTTTTTTTTATTACTTCCAAACTTCACAACGAAAAGAAAAAAGTTCTCCAAAGCTTTCTGGAAATAAGAAAAGAACTACTGCAATATCATCCATGTTGCTGTGTTGAGAGCAACACTCTGATGTGTAGCATAATAATCAATGTAAATTACTGTATTTTAGGGCTGCTATTTTGATGGTATAATGCATTTCTTTGGGGCTGGTTTGTGCTGTCATTATTTATTCATATCATGCGGATTAGCCACTCACAGCATGTTATTATATAGAGAGAAATTCTTTTCCTGTATACAATAGACAGGAAATCATCAACATGGCTTTAAAGTGGACTTGGTGCTGCAATGTGCCCAGGTTTTGCAATTATTGTAAAGACTGAGTGTGGACCCTTTTCCTACATTAGCATGCCCTATGAATTTCAGTTTAAACAAATGGAGAAGAGTGTTAGGACAGAGCCTGCAGCATGACGTGTCCTTTAATTGCCATTTACATAGCAGAGGAATCATTAATTTCTAATTCACCTATTATTCACTCTTCTTAGCCAGCTATGTCAATGTCGAGTTTGGGGGCAGTGGAATAAATGCAGCTCTCACATTGCTTTAGAAACTTACCTTTTTCTTATTTCCTTTAATGCTTTTTTGACCTTAGCCAAATACTACTTAGGGCTCTTGTTTAGATATGATTTACGATGCTACATTAGCCCTTCATTGACCTAGAAATGCCCTAATATTAAGACCGTTTGACACACAGAAAATCAAAAGCCCTTTTATTGGAAGTGCTATTGTCCGCATCATAAGTTTCCCCAATGTGATGCCACAGTTACACCATCAATTTCCTACTACTATCGAACAGTGTATTGAAAAACTAATAGACAGAATCCTTTGTCATTTCTGTCCCAGTGACCAGCAAATAGCTCAGAGAGAGTCTCTCCTTTGATATCACTCCAGGCATTTTGAAATGACATGTCCAAGAATACTGCCTTTGCATTTTATGAATGGTACATATTGCACCAAATCAGTTGAAGTGCTACATAACTCTTCAGACCTTGTGTCTTGTGGGTAGTAAGGTGGGGTATAAATAAGAAGATAAATGAGTAGAACTTTGCAGAACACCCTCTTCAATTTTTAATTCAGTTATAGACTTAAGGGAAACAAAAAAGGCTCTAGCACTAGTCCAATTTTAAATGAAATTGTTATTGTTATTTCTTTCCCACCTCTCCCTATAGATTGAAATGAGGAACAGCAACACATAACACAGAGAATCTAGCTAGTTAAAAATTAGTTTAAAAGGACATATGCAATCAATGCATATTGAAACAACCAGTACATTATTTAAAAATCATCACCTGGATAGGCCTGTCAGAAGAGACTGGGTTTAATGCTGTTTCAAATTTAGACAGCGAATTCTGCTATGAAATCTCTTCCAGCAGGTCATTCCATAATCTAGAGGAAGCTCAAGAAAAAGTCCTCTGGATGACAGTTGCCAGTTCAGTCCTAGAGAATTGGAGTAAAAGTCTCCTAGGGGATCTGAGTGTATGGCGGATAGGTGGAAGGAGGCAATGCTGCAATTAATCAGGATCCAACCATGTAGTATTCCTGCCAAATTTCAATTATTTCCATAGAGAACAAATGGCAGAGAAAAGGTCCCATGAAATAGATAATTCTTTTACTGTAGTTATGGACATCCTTTTTCCTCTTCAGGAAATACTGTAGAAATATCAAAGGGACTTCTTTGGTACTTACCACAATTATGTGTTTTCAGATCAGCTTAGATTTATGGTGATTCATTGATTCTGTGGGACTACTTTAATGTGAACAGTTGGAGTCAAAATTAAATAGGGTTGGCAAAGTGTGATCCTACGGATGTCACTTTATCGCATAATTGCCCTTAATTTGCAGAGACAATAGGGAAGAATGTTGGGATTTGCTAACCAACATTTCAAAGGTTGCCCATTGCTCAGCTCTTGTTATGAGCCTTCAAGCTGATTTTCACTCATGGTGATCCTATAAATGAGACATTTCCAGGAAATCCTTCCTCAGGTCTTGAAAACTTAGGACTGTGGTTTCCTTGTTTGAGTCAATCCCCTTGTAATGTGTTCCTTCTTTTTTCCTAGTGCCTCCATCTTTACTGAGCACCATTATATCTGGCATGCATAAGGTACCATCTGGCTTGCATCACCGAGAACTGATTGGACAAACTGGGAGGGGGCAACCTCACTCAGCTCTGTCCACCAGGCTTTGAGGTGCACCAGCAAGCCAGACTTGCGGGGAAGGGTTGCAGTGGTCTATTGTGAGTCGATCTCCCTGATCAGATGCTCCATTTCACAATCATCTGGGTTCAAATGTGTCCACCTAAAAGTGGGAAACCAGGACAGTTTGGAGATTCTGCTTGTGTACCAAATACGGTGGTCCATGCCTTGGTTACATCCAGATTGGATTATTGCAATGCACTCTACGTGGGGCTGTCTTTGAAGATGGCCCAGAAACTGTGATTGGTACAAAGGTCAGCAGCCAGGTTTCTAACTGGAGTTAATTATAAGGAGCACATGGCACACCTATTAAAGCAGCTCCACTGGCTGCCGATAAGTTTCTGGTCCCAATTCAAGATACAGGTTTGGACCTACAAAACCCTAAATGGTTCAGGCCCTGCCTATATTCATGATTGCAGGTCCCCTTATGCACCAGCGCAGGCTCTAAGATCTGTCGGGGAGGCCCTCCTCTCAGTTTCACCACCTTTACAAGTGCAGCTGGTGGGAACAAGGGAGAAGACCTTCTCGGCGGTTGCCCCATGACTTTGCCCCAGGGAGATTAGGCGAGCCCCCACACTGTCCTCCTTTCATAGGAAACTGAAAACCTGGATGTTCCAGTAAGTTTTTGAGAATGATTAGTCCCTAAAGCCAGTCCCTAGGCCATCAGATAGTCCTCTGTTCTGCATTTTATCTACGTCCTTGGCCCTATCTCTTGCCCAGTCCTTTTTAATTGATTAGGTCCATTTTTAGCACTCCTGGCTATTGTTATTGTTGAACCTCACCTGATGGAGCTCCAATGTATTCAGTTTTATATTTTATTTTTGGTGTATTTTATCAGTGTTTTTTTTTCTATTTTAAGATGTTTTAACTTTGTTTTTATTTTATTTCTTATTTTTCTATTTCTCACTATTTTGATTCTTAAGTTATAGTTAAGGTAAAGGTTTTCCCCTGACATTAAGTCCAGTCGTGTTCGACTCTGGCGGTTGGTGCTCATCTCCATTTCTAAGTCAAAGAGCTGGCATTGTCTGTAATCACCTCCAAGGTCATGTAGCCGCATGACTGCATGTAGTGTCTATTGATCTACTCACATTTGCATGTTTGTGAACTGCTAGGTTGGCAGAAGCTGGGGCTAAAAGCGGGAGATCATGCTGCCCCCTGGATTTGAACATGCGACCTTTTGGTCAGTTACAGTTATAATTATAATTATGTTGTTTTATATTGTCTAAAGCATCATTGATGCTTATGTAAAGCCACCCTGAGTCCACTTGTGGGAGAAGGGTGGGGTAGAAATGAAATGAATGAATGAATAAATAAAATAAATAAATAGGTCAGTTATAGTTATATAGTTATAGTGTTTTATATTGTCTAATGTGACTTATCCTGACGTAAACTATTTGTATGGTTTTTCTTTGGGCATTGAATGTTTGCCATATTTGTTGGAAACTGCTCTGAGTCCTTTTTGGGAAGATTGGGTGGTCTATAAATAAAGTCTATTATTATTGTTTATTGATTTTTATTATTATTACCATCTCAATGATTAAGAAGAGAGATAAAATGCAACAGGCCAAAAAGGGAGAGAGGAAGGGAAGTGAAAACCAACAACTACTACTACTCTTCCTCCTCCCTTCTCCTATGCCTATATTATTATTATTATTCTGGAAACAAACTTATTAAATGAAATTTATTGAACTACTAAAACCTCTTTTCCCATCAATAAAAATTCCCTGGGCGGAAAGGGGTTACAAAAATAATTCTCAGGTGGAAAGGGGTCATGGGTGGAAAAAGTTTAAGAAACCTTGATCTAAAGGACTCTTGAACAGATCTCCTGGGTAGGTTCTTCTCACTGCCCACCACCTCACTGGAATGTATGATGGAGATATTTAAGAAGGCCTTCCCAATGGCTACTCCTAGGCTCTGGAACATTTTTTCCTAGAGAGAGTAAATTTGTATCCTTTCCCCTGTCTTTCCATGATCATACAAAACTCTTTTTATTCTTCTAGACATTTGAAAAAATATTTTTTAGGGGAACCAGGCTTTGTATAATGTGCTGGACATTTATATGTTGTTGTTTTCAATAGCTTATTCTTTAAAGGGGTTTTTCAAATTCATTGATATTTAACTGTTTTGTAATTTTTATATGATTGAATTATAGCTATGTGTGTCTTAATTATTGTCATTCACACTGAGTCCCAACTTAGGAAAAATACAAAATATAAATACATCTAGCAAAGAAACAACAACAATATATAGTAGAGTCTGGGTTCAAAGGGCCATATTTCTAATACTGTATATGTTCCGTTTCTTTAGGCCAATAATGCAAAATGATCACACTGTGGATTTAAATTTAAAAACATTAGACTTTGAGGATTATAGACATCCTCCTTTTCCTACTCCATTTTGGAATTTATCGGTGTCTGAGGGCTCCCATATTAGTAAGCCAATGAACCCATTTCAGATTTTGATCCAAACTTTTAAACGACTAATAACCTCCATATTGAATTATCTCCACATTGTTATGGAAGTCACCAGTTGTTACTGATGGAACTGTTGCCCATCCCAGCCAGTTTGCATTTCAAACAAGCAGCTCCTCATGTTGTGAGATAAAGCCTCACTTTTGAAGCTGCAGAGAATTTCAGAGCCAATTACATTATGGCCATAGTCCTAGCTGTCCAAAGCGAGAGTCCAATCTTTTTACGAAACATGTTCAAGTCTCTCTATGCACACATAAAAGCTCTGGACCACTGTAGAGTGGTGTCATTTGAGTCAAGTTAAGCTTTGGTTGATTAAGTGTTTGGCATAAATGGCAATTAATGATGACAAAATATAATTGATGGAGCTTAGAATGAAATACATTGTTTATATTTTGGCTTATTCAAGTCTGGTTAGATATATGGGTGTAGGGAGTGAAATACTATTCCTATACTTTATAGGCAAAATATTTGGTATTCCAGTTTTCAAAGGCAGAAGCCAAAAGGCTTTTCTGCTAAATGAATAAATAATGGCTATTTTGCCACCAAATGTGTTTTATCCATTCCAGTGTAATGCAAGAGAAATGAATAGTTTATTTATATTATGTAAAAGCAGTATCAAAATATATTCCAGTAGTTAGTTGTTGGTTTCCCCAGAAAGTTACTCAGTCTTCACAGCTTACATTCTCCTCTTTATAGTTTGATTTTTTAAAAAATCAATTAAAATTAAATTAAAAGAAATAAAGTTCAGTTAGAAATGTGTATCGCTCAGTTTGTGATATATTGTGCAGAAGAAGAAAAAGTAATTCAACAATATGCACTGAATGTATTTGAAAAATACATGATAATATATTCCTAATATTTGGAAAATGCATCATTTCTTAACATATCAATTTTTAAAATGTGCATTAATTTATTTTTTTCACTTAAGAAAAAGAAACGAAAGCAATCCATGTGGAACAGCCACATAACAGATGTTGCAGGTGGGAAAAGAAGGAAACCAATGGAAGAAGATTTGATCATTGTAGCCTTATGCACATTATTCATTCCTCTTTCCCTTTCCTTCTTATTTTTCTCCCTTCTCTTTTATGCAACTGATGGAATTATCTTTATTTTAGCCTGGTTTAAGCATAAATCTGTTAACACTTTTAGAAAGCAAGGAAAGGTTTAGATGAAACCTTCAGGCATAACCTTCAAAATTGAGCCATGTCAGATCATAGAATTGCAAGTGTAATTCTTACTTTTTGGGTGACAGCAGGCTAATTAGCAATCCTAGAAACTGTCACCCATGACCTCTGAGGTCACAGTACAATGTACTTCCCCTTGTTTATTAGCTTAACACAGAAGACCTTTATGACACCCTACTTCTCTTTCTTCTTTCTTTCTTTCTTTCTTTCTTTCTTTCTTCACTCATCCTTCCATCCATGGTTTTTTAATTATATCTTTTTGGAATACATATTTTGAAAGGCACACTGAATATTAATAGCACAAATGCTATTATTATTGATATTATGTGACTGTTTTAATATGGAATTTTTATGCGTTTTTATGTGTTTTTAATCATGTTTTATATGCTTTTTTACATGCTGTTTATATGCTGTTTTTATATGTAAACCGCCCTGAGCCTCAGGAAGGGCGGTTTATCAAATCGAAATAAATAATAATAATATTAGTATTAACATTTTCAAATATCTTTCCCAAAATGAAGCACACAGCACTAAAATATATCCCCATGCATGCAAATATGGTTTCAAACAACATAATAACCATATTGTCTTTCAAATATTTTGATTTGAAATAAAGGGGTTTAGGGGGTTGAAAGTTGCAGGGTTATTAGTCAAGTGGGGTTCTGTTTATCTTGCCAACAGACACATCTTGCTTGTTGTTTGTACTGTACTAAAATGCCCAGTCTGTTTTATAAGGGCTAAGTATTTCACTAAGCTCCTGCAATATTGAAAGAATCTATATTCTGAGAATTTGAAAACATGTCAGCCCACCTAAATTACATATTGATCAGGTTTAATTGCATGCCACCCATCAGTATTAGGTTTGAAAATTCATAAAAGAGAAATAATGTACTCTTTGTGGATGATTACTTCTGGGGCATTTAAATGAATTCCATCACTTAACCCTGAGCTGAGACAGATTATTGAGCATTGCAATCTACCCAGTCAAAGTCCACTGCAGTAGAACAGCTGTTTTTGAACTCTCAAAGAACAGCACGAGTGCAAGCCATATAAATTCATATAGATTTTCTTTTAAGGAAAATAGCAAAGTCAAACATTAAAAGTGAACATGCATTTTTCAATTGGTTCATGACTGTCCCACTGTATTGTTTTGCTGGATAAGCATGAATTTTCAAAGCCTCTTGGGTTCCATACATCCTTCTAGGACCAAAGTAAATTCACATCAAATAATTAAGATCCAAGAGTACGAGAAGTAGGGATGGCTTGAAAACTCCCATCCATACATTTTCATTTCTAAAGGTTAACTTATTTACAGGTGCACAAGCCAAACATCTTTTCAAATCCAAACCATATGGTATATTTGGGGTTCTTTGTTTCCCTGAGATCATGTGCAAATCTACCTGCTATTTGTGTGTGTGTGTGTGTGTGTGTGTGTGTGTGTGTGTGTGTGGTGTGTTGTGTATTCATAAGATGTGGCCCTCTTTTTTTCTTTTAGAACCAATATTCCTCTGAAGGAGAATCTGCCATTAGTTTGCAAGGCATTATTTCTATTTGGAAATTATGTTTGCAGTGCTGTGTGTAGTTAGAGAAATTGTGCTTATGTATGTTTTTCTTTACAGATTATCAATACAGAGTAAAATAGACTAGTTAAAATTATTGGGTTTACTTGGGGAATAGTTTAAAACCTACATTTTATTTAGACATGCTGAGGTCATAAATATCTGTGACCATAATTAACTGTCTTTTATCTAGGGCTGCTTCTTAGTGATGATTTTAGTACCTTTAGTCTTCTTTAAACAATAATGTTCAGTTCAAGCTCAAAATGTGCTGATAGAATATTGAAACTGGTTGATCTCAGCTAGTGGACATAGTCCACATCAATATAGTATATGAACTCAGATTTAAATTCACATTTCAATCTCAAACAATGTATTATATGAACCCAAATGCATATTTCTATCTTTTTAAAAAAGGTAATATTCGAGGACAACCCAACCATGGAAATATTCAACTCAGTCCGAAAGCTTGAATATTCATTATTAAAAAATGGTGGTTCGAATGCCATTTTCCCGCTTCTTGGCAGGGAGTTGGACTGGATGGCTCATGGGGTCTCTTTCAACTCTATGATTCTATCTGATGTTTTGATTATATTCAATTATCTTCCTTTTGCCATCCAAATGTTGAAGAATTCTCTACAGAAGAAAGGAGCAAAGGAAAAGAAAAAATAAGGAAAGAGAAGAATTAGGAATGTTCAAGAAGCATGAAATCCACAAGCATGTGGACAATTTCAACAAAATTATTTTATTTATTATTTCCAGCATTTTATTTATTATTTCCAGCATTTTATTTATTATTTCCAGCATTTCTACCCTGTCCTTCTCAACCCCTGAAGGGGGACTCAGGACAGCTTACACTTGGCAACAATTCGATGCACTACATATAACAAATGCAATAATATAACAATTCAAACAATAAATACAACAAAAAAGGAGGAAACCATGACAATGAACAAAATCTGGCTACCAGTATTTTTTTAAAAAAAAATCTAAAATCAAAATAGTAACTAAAGAACAACACTCAAAACAGGGGAATTCCAGACAAGAAACAATCAGGGTGAGCTAATCCCCTCCCAACAAAGAATTCCCCCCGGGCAGTAAGCAGCCAGACCTTGAAGCTGCAAGGTCATTAAATGCTAATCAAGGTGGCCAATTGAAACATTCACACCTGCCTCAAACTGACAAGAGTTCTTTCTACCACACTGGACATTCCACAGATATATGAATCTCACTTGTCTGGTTTCAAACAGACCTCACAACCTCTGAGGATGCCTGCCATAGATGCAGGCAAAACGTCAGTAGAGAATGCTTCTGGAATATAGCCATACAGCCTGGAAAACTCACAGCAACCCAGTGATTCTGCCCATGAAAGCATTTGACAATACACAATGTACCTGATTAACTGGAATTTAGAATGAACGCAGAAACCTTTTTTAAAAATTGCATTTTCTGTGATATATATGTCAGAATTTCTAAATTGATACATGGATAATCTAGCACACAACCACATAGTGCATGCTCTGACTCATCCAGTTATTTATAGTGAGGATGTTTTAGCCGCCTTCATTCTAGAGCCAGTACAATCTGGCTGATTCCAACATACACTCAATAACAAATGCATTTATATTGCCTTCTCCAAGCAACAGCTGTTAGTGCTTATTTCCAGTCTTTAAAATGGGAATGATATCATCATGGACTATTGAAAAGATGGGGAACTTCTGTCCCATAGGTTCGATGTGATCCTCAGGGTCTCCCTTACTGCCTTGCAAGCTTCTTCTGTGATTATCTTTGATAAATGATTGGAGATAAAAGGATACTTAAGCATCCTGCCTAGGGCTGATCAGGAAGAAAAGCTGTTGCACTAGGGTCTACATCTTGAGTACTTGTGCATGCAGCTGAGCAGTGTTTTGTCTTTTTGGTGGTAAAGTGCCTAAATCAGTAACATTTTGAATCTTTGTTTACAGGGCCATGCCTACTTTGTCTTCAGTTTCAGACTGTGCTCATAACTTTACCTATTTCTGAAGAAGAGTCACTTGGAAAGCTGCCTTTTGAATTTAAATCCATGACTATTGTGAAGAGCTATGAATGATTTACAATAAATTACTGAAGATGCACATGTGTGTGTGTGTGTGTGTGTGTGACTCTGTTGTTTTTATTAATAAAATATATTTTACACTAAACTGCAACGTAGTACTCAGTATGAGAAAATATATAGTTGAAAAGAATCAGTATCAATAACAGATATGTCCCTATTTTAATTAGTAACTTCCATCAGTTGTAATGTAAAATGAACTAAAGTGAATCCTACGCTGTGAGAGTTCGAACTTCTCACAGCTTTCCCCGTTGTTTGGAGAAGAGGAAATTGGGGATAAGAGTTGAAATAGATTAGAAAAGCTGTACATGTTTCCCTCTTGGTGGTTTTCCTTTCTTTTACTGTGCTTCTGAAGTTTCCATTCGCGTTGGACTTACAGTACCAATCCACTTTTCTTCTGCCTGTGGACAAATCAATAGCAAATCACTCATTACTCACTGAGTACATAGGAAACAAATCTGTAGAAGTCTGGATCAAAGAAGGTGCTTATGGCCTTCCAAACAGATACTCAGTAACCATAAATCATCACTACCCTTTGGGCCCTTCCAGACAGGTCCTATATCCCAGGATCTGGTCCCAGGTGTTCTGCTTTAAACTGGATTATATGAGTCCGCACTGCCAGACAATTTGTTATAAACAGAAAACCTGAGATCGGATCCTGGGGTATAGGGTCTTTTTGGAAGAGCTCTTACTCTTTTGAGAAGACTGAAATGACTCTGCTAGGAAACCAGTGTTAAGAATTCACAAAACCTTTGGACCTAAATTTATTATTGTTTGATGATGCTGTGCTATCTATGAATTTCCTCCAACAAATGCTTGACCTCTAGGCTACTTCATATATGCACCTTCCACATTGTTTGTTTCAACAGCATTGGAGGAATCATGACAACATGGGTACATAGATTCCATCAGAAATATTCAACCCTGGCCCTTGAGTGCTCTAAGTGGAGGTCAGCTGTGACCAGCCGTGCTGCATAATTGAAGATTGTGTCATCTGCAAACTTGATAAGCATGCCCTCTAAATTTTCATCCAAGTCATTAATAAAGATGTTGAACAAACAACACTGGGTCCAGGACAGAATAAAAATAAAAATAATAATAAACAACTTTATTTATACCCCGCCACCATCTCCCCCAACGGGGACTCAGGGCGGCTTACGTGGGGCCAAGCCCGAACAACAGAGTACAACAAAATAAAAACAAAATATACTAAGCAACAAATAACAGAACCTCGTGACACCCACTAGTCACTTCTTTCCAAGATGAAAAGGAACCTTTGGGTTTGGTCACTTAACCCATTACCAATCCACCTAACTGTAGTATTGTCTAGCCGCCTAAGGTTTGTTAACTGAAATAAAGGTAATTGATTGATTGAGTATTGTCTAGCCTACATTTTACTTTTTTGGAAGAAATTCATGGGGGACCTTGTCAAATGCCTTACTGAAATCAAGATATGCTACATCCACAGCATTCACTGCATCTACAAAGCTTGTAACTCTTTTTGTGTCATTACATTTTGGATGAGACCACACTAGACCTACCCATCAAGGTCTGCAATTTTTTTTATTGTTTTTTGTTTTTGTGTCAGGAGTGACTTGAGAAACTGCAAGTGGCTTCTGGTGTGAGAGAATTGGCTGCCTGCAAGGACGTTACCCAGGGGATGCCCGGATGTTTTGATGTTTTTCCATTTTTGTGGGAGGCTTTTCTCATGTCCCTGCATGGGGAGCTGGAGCTGACAGAGGGAGCTCATCCATGCTCTCCCCAGATTCAAACCTCTAAACCTATAAACTGAGCCCCATTGTATAAACTGAGACTTTTTCTCCAATAACTGTTTGAGAGTATAGCCTTAAGTTATATTTTCTACACAAGGCCATTTGGTTGGGGAGGTCATACATATCATGCAATGATTCTTATTCCTAAGTTACCCCCCCCCCCCCGCCCCAAATTCACTGTGTTGGATATCCATTTTTTCTAATCACCATAAAGCTTGAGTAAGTGAGAAGTTCATTTTATTGTATTTTAAGACATCCACGTTTAATTATATATTGAGCTGCACTGTCTTCAAAGGAAAACCTTTCCTAATTATATTGAATCAGCAAAAATGTTTTTGATGATTCCAAGAAATTGAAACTTTGTTGTTCCTAATTTTTGTTACTGTAGTTATCTTTAGAAAAGGAGATAAAGATTGACAGAAAAGGTGTGTGTGTGTGTGTGTGTGTGTGTCTGTTTGGTGCTTTTTGGGGATCTCACTGTCATCATGTGCTTGTATGTATGTTCCTAACTGTAAGCGCTGCTTGAAAAAGCTGGAGTGACGGGTGTGCTGGCAAAATATACCATTTGATTGGAGTAGTATTTTGAGAAGTTCTTTTAGGACACCAGGACAAATAAATAATCTAGAGAAGTCTGCTCTGGAGTTGCTCCAGACACACCACAGGAGCACTCTAGTATCAATTCAGTCAGCACTTCAGCACTAGTGTCCTACCTTCTTGGCAGCCACCCTTATTTCACTAGCCAGAAGCAGCTCCCTGGCAGAGCCTTGCTGATGAAATTACTTGTGGTAAGGTTACAATAGGGAATCCGGCCATGTGATCAGTAGGGGGTTTTGACATATGGACATTGGATGAGCCTCAATCCAGTCCAATCCTGCTGTTGACTTGTCAAAACACTGGAGGTCATTCCAACATTTCCTGGAAGCTCCAGAATAACCTGCAGTTTTTCTTTTCAAAGGTTGGGAGAAGCACTGGATTGCAGTGGGTTAATGGCAGAAATATTTTATTTGACACATGTAGGCATGATATCTGCCAACCTAGCAGTTCGAAAACATGCAAATGTGAGTAGATCAATAGGTACCACTTCAGCAGGAAGGTAACAGCACTCCATGCAGTCATGCCGGACACATGACCTTGGAGGCATCTATGGACAACACCGGCTCTTTGGCTTAGAAATGGAGAGAAGCACCAGACACAGCTAGACTTAATGTCAAGAGGAAACCTTACCATCTCCTACCACAAACCCATACGATCTCTTCAATCTTCTGGAGAGGCTCTTCTTTCGCCCCTTCCTCTATCACAGGTTTGACTTGTGGGAACGAGGGAGAGGGCCTTCTCCGCTGTGGCCCCTCACTTTTGGAATTTGTTACCTAGGGAGATCAGGCAAGCCCCTACCCTAGCTGCTTTCAAGAAAGATATTAAAACCTGGCTTTTCCAATGTGCCTTTGGAGAATGACCACTCAACCCATCTGGTTGTTTCCATCTAACAGTTGTCCTCAAAACAAAGCACCTTCATTTTTCCCCATCCCCTATAAAGGCCAAATCCCACTACTCCTCCCTTTTGGGCTCTTTTCTTATAAGTGCACCTTTTATCCCTATCTCGCCCAGGGGTTTAACCTATTAACATTTTGCCTCATACATTTGGCCCACCCTCTGTGTTCAATTTTATTATGTCATTTTATATTTTTATTTTATTTATTATTTCATATTTTGTTTGATGTATTTTTTGTTGTTCTGTATTTAATCATGTTGTATTATTTTCGGCTTGGACTCATGTTAGCCTTCCCGAGTCCACTTTGGGGAGATGATGGCGGGTTATAAATAATAATAATAATAATTCTTATTATTATTATTTATCTTTTAGGCATGAAAGAGGCTTCAAACTATGTGGCCTTCCAGGAGTTATTGAAGTAAATTCCTTGCATTCCATGGACTTTGCTGGCTATGGCTAACGAGAGTTGTAATTCATGAACATATGTCATGCTGCAGAATTTTATTCTGTTTTAGGCTGTTCTGGCTGGAGAAATTTTGGAAATTGTAGTTCTTGGAAAGATTCCTTTTAAACGCTTTATTTTTCAATATGATTTTGTATCTACCAGGGTTACTTTTAAGTGGAATAGTTTGTGCTGAGTAGAAAGAGTTTAAAGTTTATTTAACATTTGGTTTATATGCTTGACATTTTTCTTACCTGCATCAAAGGGAGAAATGGGAACCAGGGCTCACTTCATTGGCCATGCTCAGACTAACTGTCCCTTCTACTCCCCCATTTATTAAGCATAGTAAATATAAGGAATCTGATTTACTTTATTGTTGTTTTGAAAGCATGCAATAATTTCCATGCCTGCTAATTAATACTGTGAATGTATAAACTTTCAAATGGCTTTTAAAAATTTTTAAATAACTTTATTAAGAACATACAAAACACAATATCTACACAAACATATATGCTAGAAAACAACACGGGGGAGGGAGTGAGAAACACGAGGAACAACTAAAATCATGGTGACTTTGCACTGTGTTATAAGCTTTGAGTACAAAGATAACTAAAAAAAACCAAAAACTTCATAAATTCAAAAAATTAAATCCAAAGTCTTTCAAGTTCATATTCTTTTTGTTTTTTATGTAAGTCACTAGCAGATTCCATGCTTTGTTAAATTGTTTTGATGAGTTACTTCTTAACAATGTTGTCAATTTGTCTATTTCCGCAATTTCAAATTGGTTGTTAACCTATGGTGAATCAATGAACTTCATGAAGTTTTCTTAGGATAGAAGTACTTAGAGGAAGTTTTCACCAGTTCCTTCCTTTGAAATATAGACCACAGCACTAGTATGTGTTATTGGTTTCCCATTCAAATACTAACCAGGACTGACCCAGCTTAGCTTCCAAAATGATCCAGGATCTGGCGCCTAGTAAATACTAGCTCATTAGATATTGCAAGAATAATGTAAAATCTATGTTGTTCTTGGGAAGTGCCTAATCAAATTATTTCCACCGAGGAGGTATGATGGAAATATTATTCAGGTATTTGAATAATTTTAGTTGTTCATACATTCAAGAAAAACAACTCAGTTTTTTAAAAAATGGAGAAGGGGTAATTGACAAATTTGTCTCCCCCGCCCCCGAGTTTGAGGCTTTAAAATATTCTGGCTTTGATTCCCTATATACTATGTATTTATTCTCAAATTCTCAATTTTCACTGGCAAAGTTAAATAGATATAGGTGTTCCAACCCAGTATGGAGATTGTCTTGACTGCTGTGGACCAGTTAAAATGAATTGGTGCAGTGGCAAGCAATATTCATCCTCACAAACATGGTTGACTGCATAGGATTCAAAGCCAGACTTTTGAGAGTTAAGTACAGGTTGAGCATTCCTTGGTCAGTATTTTGAATTCTAAATCATTCCAAAATCCAAAGTAGGTTCCTGGTACTTCAAGGAATGTACATGAACTTTGTTTCATGCACAACATTTTGTAAAATAATATATAAAGCATATATGACAATCCAGAGAGAAAAATGTGGTACAAATAAATACAAGCACTACAACATGGGTGCTCACACTTTTTCAGCATGCGAGCTACTCTTAAAGCAACCAAGTCCAAAAGATCTACATGCTCCCGCCGCCGTATGCTCCCCTGCGCTCCCGCCGCTGCACGCTCTTGCCACCGCGCGTGCTCCTGCTGCTGTTTTCCGCCCGCACAGCACTTCTTCTGCCTGCGGGGCATTGCAGGAAGGAGAAAGCACAAGGCGGGGCATCCAGAGGGAGTGCTCCGCCCTACCTGTCTCGCCGGCAACAGAGGCTGCACAGCTGCTTCTGGATGAGAGAGAGGCAGGGCGCTCCCTCCAGAGGCCCCGACTCGTGCTTCCTTCTTCCTGCAATGGCCCTCAGGCGAAAGAAGCACTGCGAGAGTGGAAGCCAGCAGCAGGAGCACACGTGCGAGCAGGGTGTGCGCGCGCATGGCAGGAGCGCCCCATTTGGCTGGCGAGGCCCGAAGATCATCTGGAAGAGGGCCGAAGATCTACTAGTAGCTCCCGAGCTACCTAATGAGCACCCCTGCACTACAATAATACATTAATTTTGTGTTTAGACTTTGGTTCCAACTCAAAGATACCTCATGTATATACCAGTATGCAAGAACAATTATACTGTATTGTCGAAGGCTTTCATGGTTGGAATCATTGGTTTGTTGTGTGTTTTCCAAGCTGTATGGCCAAGTTCCAGAAGCATTATCTCCTGACATTTCACCTGCATCTATGACAGGCATCCTCAAAAGTTGCGAGGATGCCTGTTTCCAACAAATCTCACAACCTCTGAGAATGCCTGCCATAGATGTCAGTGAAACACAGAAGATAATGTTTCTGGACCATGGCCAAACAGCCTGGACAACATCCCAACAATTATACCATTTTCTTAAAAAATCTGAAATCTAAAATATTTATGATCCCAAGCATTTCGGATATTCAAAGCCCTTTGCCTGGATGAACAAATTTCCCAATGTCCTTTTCTCCACACATTTCTTGCAACTCTTTCTATTGAATTTATTTAATAATATAGTTTTTTCAAATTTTCTTATTTTAAAAAAAAAATTACATAAAAATGAATGCTTAATTATTTCTAATATTACTAATGTGACTAAAAACTAGATTTATTTGCACTTCATGCCTCTGCTTTTTGATCAGATCTTGGAAAAATTAACTTTTTGATCCAGAGGAATTCTGGGAGTTGTAATCTAAAAAGTAAGTTT
>JARBWK010000007.1:63639981-63659981 GCA_030556195.1 Anolis apletophallus | reverse complement strand
GCTGAAGAAGCCAGATTGAATGAAGGAAAATGGCTTAAACAGATCCACGCAGCATGCTTTGTTATTACTATGTATTTCACTTTACATGGAACAGAAAACTGAGTGCATATTAAAATATTGAGCAGATATAGTCTTAGGCAGTTTTAATGAAGGAAGATAAACTTACAATCTTTTAACAATTTTGAATTCGCATTTATAATTGCACACCTTTGTCATGACACCAAATACTCCTAAAATCCTTTCTCACCATACTGAGAAAATATGCAGCATTGCTCCATCATGCCTAGACCCAGAAGAAGATGAAAAGCCTGCCCTTCTTTTCAACTGCCACTGCCCTAGCTGTGAAGGAAGATTAAAAGCGGCAGTATTTAATCCCCTCCCATACTGCCATTCCCTTTTCTTTTTATGTTGTGTCTTAATTAGATTATGAACCTGATGTCAGGTTATTGTTTTTACTTGTAAAGTGCCATATACAGTGGTGGTGCTATATAAGTAAAAGATGATAATGATGACAATTCTGATTATTACATTTTAAAAGTTGTTAAAGGTTATTGGCTCATCTTGGCCATCGTTCCTCCTCTAGAGATGAATAAAACATTCAAAAATGTTCAAAAATGGTCAGAAACATATTTTTCAAGAGCTAAAAACTACAATGAGAAGAATCCCAATGACAATTTTCAAAATTTGGGGCATTTTCCGTATGAGAAATAAGACCTTAATGAACTAATTAATATTAACGGCTGCATGTATAAAATTCCTTTCTGAACAGAAAATGATGTAATTGGGGGGGTTTATTCTGCCTGGAATCTGCTTGACAATTTCATATGGTTGATATACTTTGAAAAACAAATTTTGGGGCAAAAAACACATTGTATTTTGTGAGCATGAATTAATATTTCTCTATTGAAAGATTATTTTCCATGAAGAAAATTCTGTTTAATTTACATAAAATGCTTTTTCCTTTACAAAAAGGCAAGGTGTCAATTGTAGATAAAATTATTTGTGACTAGTCTTTGAAAACAGCATGGTTTTAGAAAACATACTTGCACTGGGAGGAATACTGCTGAAATTACTTATTGCTACCTTCAAGAAGCAGCTTGGTGAAGAATTACATCCCTAGTTTCTTCAGAAGTAAATTCTCTTGTGTAAAATACAACTTACTCCCCTTTGTATGTAGAAAGTGTTGCAATATTTATCCTATGGGTCCACTAACCTGAAATTAACTTCTCATACTTCACCTTAACCATAGCCAAGGATTCATCTAACATCTCTGTCTCTCCCTTTCACTCTCCCTTCCCCCATACGAACACACACACACACACACACACACACACAACAATGAGCACATCTTATCATAAATTAAGCAATCGAACATGCTATTACAAAATAGTTGGGACAGATATTGTCCACTGAAGTTGAGTGTCAAGTCTCATTTCCTGTGTTCTTCAGAGCTGTACAACAACAAAGTGTTAAATGTTGCATTCAATGAGACAAAATTCTATGATCTTGACCTTCAGATAAATAAAGGGCAACTTGACAGGGTAATTAATGATGTTTAGTATCAGGTAACAGTAAACAGTCACCACTATACAGAGTTAAAATCCTACTAAAATTGTCCCCGCAAAGAAGATAATAGATCTGATTCAACAATTCTTATAGAAACCCATATTTATAAACTCAAGAGACCACACACTGTGTTACAGTATACATCGTATTTTAAAGCCATATGCATCATTTGCTTCTTTCAGTCTATACAAATAACCGTGCTTGCACATGTCAGATCTTTCCTATTTCAGAAAGTGTTAATACCAAATTCAATTATGATGTTTGCCCTGATTTTGATACTGAAACTTAAATTCAGAATTCTCTTCTAGATTTAGATATTGCTAATACTACATATATTTTAAACCTAACTATTGTACATAGGTGATATATAAAACACATATCTCACATGCACATCTGTGTTCATATCCTTCAATGACCCTACACTAAGGCTACACATAGCCCTCATATAATCTAACACACTTCTCACACAATGCATAATACAGACAGTAGAATATGTTTAGTACATTGTGCTGATGCTTAACCAGCAACAGCTCAAATCAGTTCTAGTGGAAGATTGTTTCACTTGCAGTATCTGTGAATTCATCATTTCTGCAATTTATCTCTCCATTCATCATCTATAGTAATGGTTCCCAACCTTTGTCCTCCAAGTGTTTTGAACTTCAGCTGCCACAATTCCTAACAGCTGGTAAGCTGGTTATAAGTTTTGGTAGTTGAAGTTCAAAACACCTGGAGGACCAAAGGTTGGAAACCATAGGCTTCAAGGGCAGTGCATTGTTATGGCGACAGCTGAGATACAGCATCTTTGTGCATATAGAACCTTTATGCTATATGTGTGCTATGTGTACTATATGTGTGCTTATAACGTTTTAATTAGATATATGGAATGATGATGATGTGACGGAAACTGATTTCAACATGACGCTGAGACTGCAACTGTATGTTTTTAATTGTTAATTTGTTGTTACATGGTTATTTTTTTGGTTGTTTGCTTGTGTGTATTGAGAGCAGAGACTGCCTTGTGTAAACCGTCCCGAGTCACCTTTGGGCTGAGAGGGGCAGTATAGAAACGTGACAAATAAATAAATAAAATATGTCTATGAGAAACAGAGGAGGTTATTGAGAGTTTCATATTAAGTTTCCAAATACACAAATATAATAATAATAATAATAATTTTATTTTGTACCTGCCTCTCCTCATGGCTTGAGGCAGATTACAAGACAGCTAAGAACACATAATCATCATAAAATTATATAAAATATACATATTAAAACCTATTTTTACAAAATAAATATATTAAAATATAATAAATGCAAGATATGAGTTTAAAATTCATGATTAAAACTGAAAGTGTAGGCCTGCAGGAAACGATTGGTCTTCAGATGTTTTTTTAAATTCCAACAACTCATTTATATGAAATAAAATTAGGCTAACAATGAATCCAACCTTATAACAAATTATGAAATGGGGTGTTTCCTTTTACCATAAAATCATCAAGTCAGGAAAGTCTCCTTCCTCTTACAGGGTTTTAACAAAGGCTGGATGGCCATATGTCATGGGCACTTTGATTATGTATTCCTACATGGTAGGTGATAGGACTGGATGGACCTAGTGGTCTCTTTCAACTCCAGGATTGTATGATTTTAGCGCATCCTGCTTATCTCTTTTTAATACAAGAACTCTAGAGGTATAGTATCTTTCCAGATGGTTTTCTAGCTTCTTTTAGAAAACAAGCAACAAGGAAGAGGCCACCATCCTTGGGTAATTTGTTCTGTTGTCAAGCTTTATTTCCTATCAGAATGTCTTTCTTAATGCTAAATAAAAACCTGTTAGTAGTTGGGACAGGGAAGCCCAACTGCGGGCACATCTGCACTGACCACTTATCCCAAAGGGCAGGTGAAACAGCTCTATGACAGCTAAATAATGCCAGAGTTGATCCAAGTTTATGTGGACTAAGGCTACCTTAACACAGCCTTGAACCACATTAACCAAAGTCTATCCCAGGCCGCTTCTACACTGCCATATAATCCAGATTTTCAAAGTCTATTTGAGACAACCCTTTATCTCATCACAGATGGTGGTCAAGATAAAGAGTAGTAAAATATATGCTTTGCCAATATAAATCAGGATCTATGCAACAGATGATCCAATTTTCTTCTCATAAGTTTAATAAGACACCCAGATAAAGGATAGTAGTTATATACTATCAGGCAAGATTTCTTCTCAGACAGATGGCTGAATATTTTTATGTTGATATTAATACTAAAGCTGGGCTGTATTAATTGAACTGCCTATCTTGAACCAATATTTTATGTATTTTTGAACAACTTTTGGTTTTCTTGTATTGAGCTGAACAGGCCATGTATCAGCCATAAATGTTAACTTTTCCTGTTATGAGGAATACATATTTTTCAAAGAAAACTTTAGACCATCATAATGTCTTTATAAAACAAAATGGAAACATCATTTTTGAATCTCAGATCTCATCAGTGATCTTTGGAGACATTGTGTGCTTTTAGATATGCAGAAACAAAGTGCAGATTTCAACCTACTTTTAAAATACTAGGAAGTAAAGTAGAGAACAAATTGCATTGTCTTTCATTCTGTTTTAAATTTCCAAACCCTTCTCTGGGCTATTGTCTCCACTGACTTGTTGGTTACAATAATTAATTGCAGTAAACGTTTGCCACCATTTAAAAGAGCATGATTTCTCTCTCATGGAAATGGGCACAATAATTCATGAACCCAGAGGCAGGAAAGATGTGGGGGAAGGTCTCTTATAGTAAGAGGACAGAAAGTATTTGTTGTCATAGATTAAGATGAAAGAAATGTTGTAAAGGAAAACTATTTGTCATTTCAACACAGTAAGTTGATATTTTGCATAGCACATTTATGATCAAATATTCATTTGTAGGTGCTTTTGTTGTTTCTCCAGTTTGGAGACATTCTGCAAAATAAATGTGCCTGTGAAGAAACAGATGCTACCTGAGGGAAAAGTGAAATGCTTTTAAACAATGACTGATAAAGAAAGGTCTGGCTGTAAAGTGAGGAAAAAACATTTAGCAATTTTAAGGGTCCTTCCAGTCAGGGCCCTGTTGGACTTTTACCTCAGGTGTCCAAACAATGCCTCAGGTAAATGCGAATTATTTCGGGACAAAGCAAGGAAATCCTGCTTTGCCTCTAATGAAATAGATACTCCATTAGACCCAGGCCTTCCTGAAAGACTCAGGGGTTTGGACCCTGTGGGAACAGATTCTTGGCACTGCTTCCACAATCCCAGGATACTGTCCCCTCAGCCCAATTTACTTCTTTAGGCCTCATGAGACCAGAGAAGCAAAGAGGGCTCTCAGCCACTCCCCAAACCCCCCAAAATACCTTAAAATTTTAACAATCCTTACTAGGTTGCCTCCCCGCCCCCCAACAACTACTGGCAGGTGGCCTTGTTGAAGAACTTTTGCCACTCATTTGGTGTCACACCCCTGCCTGATCCTCAGCCCAACTTAGGCCCTCCACCCCACTCATGTCATCACAAACCTCAGGACAGAACCAAGTATTCGCAAAGGCCTGTGGGGCCTAGCCAGCCTGTTCAGCAGAACCTGGTTCATGCAAAAGTCAAGGACACCGTAACCAGCCATTCAACTTGGGGCCTGAATAACAAACAGTATCTTGCAGAGCCGAGAAAGGATGCCTCCCCAATTCCAAGCGGTTCCACTAATTGGCACTACATTCCTGACCGATGCAACAAGGATAGAGCCTTAGCAGCTGCACCATGTTATGAGAAAGACATTCGACACAGCTAGGCGCGATCGTGGACTACCATAAGCTACAGACTGATCTCTTGGCCGTGCAGCAGCAGTTTGCCGCTGCCCTGCTAGCCATGTAATCCCAGCAGCCAGCGGCAGCCGACCCCCGCAGGGGGCCTGTCGCCCCTCCGCACCACTTTGCTGGGGACCCAATAGCGGCTCGTACCTTCCGTGGACAGTGTCAAGCCTATTTGGTGGCCAGAGCCGCAGACTTTAGTAATGAGGCTGAGAGAGTGGCCTTTGTTTATACTTTACTGGATGGACCTGTTTATACTTTACTGGATGGACCTGTTGCGGCTTGGGCCACTACACTCCTGGATGCCGCTGCAGCTCAAGTCAACACCGCCCAAGGCTTCCTGGATCACATCAGGGAGACTTGGGGGCACCCTGTGAACCGAGAATTGGCCGAGAGGAAGCTGAGATGCCACCTGCAGCAGGACCACCCGTTGGGCCAATACATCGCTGAGTTTCGCATCTTGGAATGATGGTGCTTTGCGGGCCCAATATCTGGAAGGGCTGCGCATGGGCCTGCAAGAGGAGATGATGCGGATTGCCATACTCCCGGGAAACTTGGAAGGGATGATTGCATTGAGCCTGCATCTGGAAGGACACTTGCGAGCTCGCCAGCAGTGGAATCGGGGCCCCGTGGAAAAAACTATGGCTAAGAAAGGGGCGCCTGAAAACCGCAATCTGCCCATCCCCAAACCGTTGCCTCCCCTTCCATCTCCTCGCTCTGATGAAAAACTGATGCAACTGGGGAATGCCTGTCCCCACCTGGATGAGGCGGAGAAGGCCCGGCGCCAACGCCTGCAGCTCTGCTGGTATTGTGGAAGCGGCGGTCATTTCTCCCGCGATTGCCCCACCAAGTCCAAGACTGCCCCGTGCTTAGCAGCAGCTACTTCAGAAGGCTCCGAGACCCCAGCCCCGGCCGCCCAGCCGACGGGGGAAGAAAACAACCGAATCTAGAAAGGCTCACTAGTTTGGTCACCCCTCTCCCCTCAAAGCCTAAAACAGGAGTGCTTTTCTTGTTGCTAATCACCCTATGGCCAGCCGAAAAAGGCCCCACCATGGTACATGCCATGGTGGATTCAGGAGCTACTAGCAACTTCATTGATAAGGACTTTGCAGAATATTTGGGTCTATGCTGTCAAGATTTAAAGGAACCCCATGTGGTTCAGACCATTGACGGCAGGCCATTGAAATCAGGGCCTGTAAATAAATGGAACAAGCCCGCTCGGATGGAGATCCAAGAGCATCGGGAGGACTTTTTTTTGGGTCACCAAGGTCCCTCACTTTCCTGTGATTCTCGGGGTGGCGTGGCTGGCCCTTCATGATCCCAAGATTTCCTGGAAATGCCGAGAGTTACAGTTCGCCTCTTCTCACTGCCTCAAGAACTGTCTGGTAGCCCAGGCGGGCGCAGCGGCTGAAGCCGAGACACTTGTCACGCTCCCACTCAAGTATGCAGACTTTTGGGAGGTGTTCAGCGAAAAGAAGGCTGATCAACTTCCACCTCATAGACCCTACGACTGTGTGATTGACCTGATCGCGGATGCTCCATTTCCCCGCAGACCTTTGTACTCCCTCTCTGAGCCTGAGCAAAAGGCGCTGCAAGAGTTTTTGGATACCAATCTGCGCAAGGGATTCGTCCGTCCATCTCAATCTCCAGCCGGCGCCCCAGTCTTGTTCATGAAAAAGAAGTCAGGTGAGCTACGTTTGTGCAATGATTACCGTGGGTTGAATAACATCACCATCCGGAATCACTAACCCCTCCCGTTGATTCCAGAGATGTTGGAGCAAGTAAGGGGGGGCACAGTGTTCACTAAATTGGACCTGTGGGGGGCCTACAACCTGATTCGCATTCGGGAGGGAGACGAATGGAAGACGGCATTCCAAACTAAATACGGGGCCTTTGAATACCTCTTGATGAGTTTCGTATTGTGTAACACTCCCGCAACCTTCCAGCACTTCATGAATGACATTTTTCGGGACTATTTAGACCGTTTCCTTCTAGTCTACCTTGATGACTTGTTTATCTTCAGTAAAGATCAAACCACGCATGATCAACATGTGCGCGCTGTGTTGCAAAGACTCCAAAATCATGGCCTATATGCGAAATTGAAAAAGTGTGCTTTTGACTTGCCTAAAGTGGATTTTTTGGGGCACTGTATTTCCGCCAAGGGAATTTCAATGGACCTAGTGAAGGTTGAGGCGGTGATGCAGTGGAAGGCCCCAGAATGTAAAAAAGACATTCAGCGATTCATGGGCTTTGCAAATTACTATTGTAAGTTTATCCCGGATTTTGCCACCTACTCGGAACCCATCACCCAGTGTCTGAGGGGAAAGACTGTGTTCCGTTGGACGGAGGCGGCAGAAAAAGGGTTCCAAAAGCTTAAGGACCTGTTTACCACCCAGCCTATCCTCCAGTATCCTGATCTGGATAAACCTTTCATGGTACAAGCCGATGCTTCCAATGTAGCTGTGGGGGCGATTCTTTTCCAGCCCCAGGGAGAAAACTGGCTGCCCTGTGCCTACTTTTCTCGTCAGCTTATCGCCCCAGAGAGAAACTATACAATCTGGGAAAAGGAACTCTTGGCTATTAAATCTTCTTTTGAATGCTGGAGACACTGGCTTGAGGGTTGTAAATATCAGATTCAGGTACATGCAGATCACCCCAATTTGGAGCACTTAAAAACCACCCAGAAACTCAACCAGCGGCAACAACGTTGGGCCTTGTTTTTTGAGCGCTTTGACTTTTTAAGATTCACTATGTGACCCCCCGCCCAGACCAAGCAGGCAGACGCTCTGTCCAGGAAGCCGGAGTACGCTCATGGCCGTGAAGAGAACCCCACCTCTCAAATGTTGCATTGTGAGAACTTTGTGGCGGCCACTGAGGCCGCACCTCCTGCTGCCCCGCCCCAGGCCGTTTGCAGCGATTTGTCCCGGCCCCCGGATGTGCTTCCTCTACGTGACCGGATCCGGTCCGGTCAAGAAAAGGACCCGGGGGTAACTGAACAACTGGGTAAGGAAATACGATACCCTTTTCAAGTTAAAAACAATGTGCTATATAGGCGCAATCAGGTCTATGTATCTCCAGAGCCCGAAAGGGAAGAAATCCTGCGGCTATGCCATGACAGCCGGCCTGCGGGGCATTTTGGACTGTTTAAAACTTTGCAATTGACCCTCAGAGAGTTTTAGTGGCCGCGGATCCGGAGGGAGGTGGAGAAATATGTCGCTTCCTGCCCGGTGTGCCAGCGAGCCAAGCCTGTGGTGGAGAAGCCTGCTGGACTGTTACAGTCATTGCCTACTCCCTCCTGACCCTGGAAGATCTTGTCATCCGATTTTATTACCGACCTTCCAATGTCCAACGGACACACCACCATTTTAGTGATAGTGGATTGTTTCACTAAAATGGCCCATTTTGTCTCCTGCCCAGGCCTACCTACGGCCAAAGAAACAGCGGATTTGTTTCTTCACCATGTTTTCAGGCTCCATGGCCTACCTCAGAGCATGATAACTGACCAAGGCAGTCAGTTCACCTCCCAATTTTGGAAGGCAACTCAGAAGCTGTTAGGTATTGAAGCTGGAATGTCGTCCGCTCACCACCCACAGACGGATGGTTAAACTGAGCGTGCCAACGCAACCTTGGAGCAATACCTTCACTGTTATGTGAACTATGCCAAGTGTCCAAGCGGTTTACTGAGGGCCCCTGAGGTTTACAGCGCAACATTTGGAGAGATTACAGAGAAATCAACGCAAAATGTTTTCAGTCAGATACAGATACATCCAATTGAGTCTGGATCCAACTCTGTGTTAGTGTTCTGTTGTTAATGCTGAGACTTAATCGTATAACCATGTATTAATCTACCTCCTGGTACACAGTACTTAATTTTAAAAACCTATATACAGAATTTGCTTTCCAAGAACCAAATTATCATTTGCTTTCAAAAGAACTCATATTTTGGTCCTTGCCTTAAACTGTCATTAAACACTACAGCTCATGTACAAAGATGGTAACTTTGGGGCTTAGAATTCCCTAGTTCCTTTTAGGAGGGGCGAAAGTGGGGGGAATCATTTTCTTACCACATCATTTCATTATCTTCCATTTATAAGAAAAATTGATAATATAGTCATCCCCATCACACACAATGGTCCATTTCTATTGTAACCCTCTACATTCTGAGCTATCACATGGGTGGTTGTAGTCCCCACCCATTCTACATTCTTATTCTTATTCTTTTTGAAAAGGAAACTTTGCAATTGTGGAAGTCCAAGATCTAGGTCTAAAAGGGGGCAGGGGTGTAGCCACAGTGGTGACATATCAAAATTGTGCAATTCTTGAAGAATAAATTATTTTTTAAAAAATTACAAGATGTACAGTATTTGGAGACCACCCACAAGCACTCTCACTCTTTAATGTCACAGAAACAATCTAGACTGCAATCGTATGTTTTTAATTGTTAAATTGTTGCTATATGGTTATTTTTTTTTGACTTGTTTGCTTGTGTTGTATTGAGGGCAGAGACTGCCTTGTGTAAACCGACCTGAGTCGCCTTCGGGCTGAGAGGGGCAGTATAGGAACGTGACAAATAAATAAATAAATAATCATCATCATTTTCATCATCTTTATTTATATCTGTCATACTCCAGAACAGAATCATATCTGACTTTAAACACATACCAGCTGAGTAAAATCAGCAAGCAGTTTATTTAGGAATATATGTAGCCAAAGCAATAAAAAATAATCCACAGTAAATAGTAATCCAATTTAGTTTATTGGATACAAAGGAAGATGGGAACAAAGAGTCTAAGGAAATTCATGAAACTAGGCACTTGAATCGATAAACAATACAGAAGCATATCCCATAAGCGAAACATGAGCTAGGCAGACCTTGGTGCATGAAACTTGACATTATTCCAGCGTTGCCTCAACTAAAGCAATTGTCTCTCACAAATCATTATAAAGTCTTCTTTTTTCCAAAACTGTTATTTATTTATTTATTTATTTATTTATTTGACTTCTACACCACCACTCCCAACAGCTCGGGGCGGTTTACAAAACTGCATATAAAAACAACATTAAAAACCAGCAAAGTTAAAACAGGTAGGTTTTACAAGAGAGTTGCAGTTTTACAAGGTATTTAGAAGGCATGGTTTAGAACCCAAAAATCGTGATTCTAAAATCAAATGGGGGGGGGGGGTTTATTAGTAAAAGAAAGACTTGCCAAAAAAATTCCCAAAAGTTCTAAAATGTAACATAAGTATTAACGAAATTCTTAATTGGTTCTAAAGTAGGAAAAGCAGGAAACAGTTAAAAATCAAGGGGGAACATTCCCTTCACCTCTGCAGTGCAATTCACTGGATCTGTAGATGTATAACATAAATATAAGAGCTAGCTACTAGCTCTCAGTACAATTGTGACCTTCTCTACCCTCTTCTTTCATTCCTTCCTTTGCTCTTTGGTTCCACATCCCTTCTTTTCTCTTTCCTTCCTTCCCTCCCACTTTCTCTACTTTTTCCTTTGTCTCCTTCCTTCCTTTGTTCACTTTTTATTTCCCTTTCTCCTTCCTTCCTTCCTTCCTTCCTTCCTTCGCTACGCTATCACTTTCTGTCCTTAACGTCTTCTGTTATGGGTTTATGTCAGCTCCCTTCTATTCTTAAGCCAAAGAGCCGGCGCTGCCCATAGACACCTCCCAGGCCATTTGGCCTGCTAGCTTGCACAGCTCACCTCTCTTCTTAAGCCCAAGAATGCCAATAATGCCTGTAATGCCTTCTCCACCTTCAAAATCTCCACTGGCCTTGCTGAAAGGGTTACCGGCGAACCAATCGCAGCCAAACACTCCTCCTCGAGACCAATTTCCACCAACAATGCCAATAATGCCCCCGGGATAACTTCACCAGTTGGCCTGCCATTGGAAGGCCCGTTGGAACTCCCACGCTTATCTGCCTTTGAATTCTCCGCTGCCCTTGCTCCAAGGGTTCACGGAGGACCAATCACAGCCAAACACTTCTCCCCCTGAACAATCTCCACCAAGAATGGCAAGAAAGCCTGTAATGTCACTGGGGGAACAAGTTAACCCCCACGATTAATCAGCCTGTTGGCTTTGCATTGGAAGCCCCTAGGGCTTCCTTCCTACACCTGCACCTTTAATTTAAAGACCCTGGGGGTCACCCCCCCCCCCCCAAGGACAGAACGTCGAACTACGTTTGGAATCCCCTCGGGCCTCCTCCTCCTGCTTCTCCTTCCCACGCCTTCTGCACCTTCAATATCTCTGCCGACCTTGCTGTAAGGGTTACTGCCGCCGGCGGACCAATCGCAGCCAAACACCCCTCCCCGTGAACAATCTCCACCAAGAATGCCCCAGGGGGGAACAAGTTAACCCCCAGGATCAACCAGCCTGTTGGCCTGCCATTGAAAGCTCCGGTGGAACTCCAATGACTCCACGAACTCAAGAAACTCTACTGCCATGGTTACAAGGATTCCTGTAAGAGCAATCACAGCAAAACGCTCCTCCCCGAGAGGCTTGTGTTGCTGCAGAGCACAACTACTAGAAATGGGTTACCAACAGCACTTTGTGAAGGAAGCAGTGGAGATCCTGAAGAAGATAAATCATCAGTCCCGCATTGTCAACAGGTGAAAGAGGATCCGGATCCGGAATAGGGTCCTCTTGAACCAGAGCCCACCGCAGGAACAACCGCAGCCAAACACCCCTCCCCGAGACCAATCTCCACCTACAATGCCAATAATGCCTCTAATGCCCCAGGGGGGGAACAAGTTAACCCCCAGCATTAATCAGCCTGTTGGCTCGGCACTGGAAGCCCCTTGGGCTTCCTTCCTACACCTGCACCTGCACCTTTTACTTAAAGACCCTGGGGGTCAGAGTGCCCACATTTTCTCTGTCAGCCAAGTAGAACTTGAAAGTTTTTATCAGGAAGGGATTCCCTTTCCAAAGTGCACTGCCTAAGTAAGAGAAGGTCTCATACACTTCCTTCCTTAGAGGGTTGACATCGCTGTCTAATGTCATGCATTTTGCTGTGATAACCACAAGGTTCTTTGCTTTTAACCACTCAGTTCTAGAGACCGGAATACCTCAGACAGGTACTGGCTAAGCCAAAGTGGGAAGTCTTTGTTCTATAGTAAGCTAAGCTGCACCTTTTGAAGCCTTACTTGTTGTGTTTCTGCTGCCTTAAAAGCTTAGGCCACTCAGGCCAGCATAAAATCCTAAGGTAACAGCCTGATGCTTTCAGCAAAGGAACGTGAGCAACGAACGCCCTAAAACCGTCTCCACCTCAATGACAAGATTATCTTCAACTATTTCACCTACATAAAAAGATATTTGCCCACATGAAGAGGAAAGAGAAAGAACATCTAAATGCACTATGACGGTTTCCCTTTAAAGGAGGAACCTTCCATTCAGTCCCTTCCCTTCCTTGTCTGTTTGCAGGGCTTTCAAGCTTGGGGGGGGGGGAGGAGTGAACCCCAAGGATAACTTCACCTGTTGGCCTGCCATTTGAAGGCCCAGAGGAACTCCTACACCTTCTCTGCCTTTTAAATCTCTGCTGCCCTTGCTTCATGGGTTACTGGTGGACGAATCGCAGCCAAACACTCCTCCCTGAGAGACTTGTGTTGCTGCACAGCAGAACAACTAGAAATGTGTTACCCCCAGCACTTTCTGATGGAGCCACTGCAGATACTGTAGAAGATTGAGCCTCACTCCCGTGTTGGCAAAGGGTCAAAGAGGATTCGGATTAAGGTCCTCTTGAACCAGAGCCCACCGCAGGAACAACCACAGCCAAACACCCCTCCCCGAGACCAATCTCCACCTACAATGCCAATAATGCCTGTAATGCCCCAGGGGGGAACAAGTTAACCCCCAGCATTAATCAGCCTGTTGCCTTGGCATCGGAAGCCCCTCGGGCTTCCTTACCACACCTGCACCTTTTACTCAACGACCCTGGGGGTCAGAGTGCCCCAAGGACGAAACGTCTGTCTGCGACTGGAATCCCCTCGGGCCTCCTCCTCCTGCTTCTCCTTCCCACGCTTTCTGCACCTTCAATATCTCCGGCGACCTTGCTGTAAGGGTTACTGGTGCCGGCGGACCAATCGCAGCCAAACACCCCTCCCCGTGAACAATCTCCACCAAGAATGCCCCAGGGGGGAACAAGTTAACCCCTTTACAGACTTCTTTATTCGATTTGAAAGGCACACTTACTTACTAACAGTTCTCCAGATACTGCTACTGTGGAGAAAAATGAAGAAGTGGTGATTACACAAAATGTAACGTAGGAAGGAGCAATACTGTGATAGGTGTCTGACTTCACAACGTGTCCTCAAGTAGTAGCCACGATCTCTGTCAGCCATGCTAAAGGATAGATCACTGTTATCAAATTTGTATTCACTTTGTAAGGTTGGAGGGAGGGGCATACCCAGTGGGCAGCGCTTGATTGGAGCCAATTTCATTCTACAACGACAATAGCAAGTCCTCACTCTCAGACTCATGAGAGGGCCCAAATGCATCCCTTACACGTAGTAGTTACACGCAAATGACAAGTTTAAAAGCATTCTTTCAAGTTCAGCTTCCAATCCGAGTGAGCCAGCAAGCTGAGCCTAGGTAATGGAGTGTGAGGATCTGGACATAGCATGGCAAGCACTACCCCTCGCTGTCAGCCACAGAGGCAGTGAGAAGTACTTGATCCTTAACAGCAGTGGTTCTCAACCCGAGGTTCCCAAGATGCTTCTTTCTGTAGTGCATCACTTATAAATGGTAAACCCAAGTACTTCTGAGTGAGAGTCGAACTCATCTCCAGAAGACCACATTATAAGTCGGCGGATTACGGCCTTGACGTGGCCTCACCCCATCCTTACTTAGTTTCAGGCCGGAGAAGCGCAGGCCAGGAGACAACCCCCGGGACGGGATAGACGCCAAAAAGTTCTTGCCAAAAGTAGTGTATGAACGCGCAGGAAGTGTTTCTGTCATAACAATTGCAGGCCACCGCCCCACCCCCTGTATAGACGCAGCAAAAGGAAAAGCCAGGCGAAAAGCTCAATGTACAGCTGCTGCCAATTTGTCAGGACACGCTCTCGACTTTTTCTTGACATTGGCTAGATGCGGTGAACTTCTGCAAAAAGTAAAATAAAGGGGGGAGACACCTCGTTTTCAAGTGAAACAGAGAAATCCTTGCCAGAGGACCTTTTCACTTCTCTGCCAGCCATGTACAGGACGGATGACTATCGATCCCGCCACAGCTTTTCGGCACAGCAGTGAACGTACGGTGGAAAGCATTCTGTTCCTGGAACTGCAATGTGGTTCCCAAATTACGCATGCATATTATACACATGCTCCCAAACACAGCCAGATTTATATATCTCCCCATTCTCAAGGGAAGGAATGGAAATAAAGGTCTGTGTTCCTACCCCTGGTGGCCTAAGTGGACAATTAAAGTGACATGCCAAACACCCCGAGAAACTTCAGAAGACAGGGTGACGGCTATGAGGTTTTCAGTCTGCAAGGCCAACACTCGATCCCCAGGAGGCAACTGATGTGGCAACAGAACTGTACTGTGAAACTTGAAGGAGTGAAACAATAAAAGTCTTTGTGACGTAGAGGAGGGGTAGTAGAACTCATGCGGCGACGTTTCAGTCGCAGACCAACACTCGATCCCCAGGAGGCAACTGATGCTGCTACTAGGCTACAGGACTGTCTATTGAAACTCGAAGGAGTGAAACAATAAAAGTCTTTGTGACGTAGAGGAGGGGTAGTAGAACTCATGCGGCAACAACTATCACCTTTGACTTTTTTCGCCGACCGACCCACAGGTTACAAGCCAGCAGTCAGGGGAATGAAGCTGGGGTTTGACAGAGAATTGTTGCCAATCCAACAGTACAAAGCCAAAGGACAAGAAAGGGAGTAACATCTGTTGTTCGCGTGCAGCGATAAGTCAATACTTTGTGCTCCTTCACTGGCCCAAGGAAGATACATCCACTTGACATCGGACCATGCGGTGGACATTGCAAAGCATTCCAAAAAGGTCAGCTTTCAGAAAGAGGCAACCAAAAACGCCGACTTGCAAATTGGGAGTGTGAATATCTGGCCAGAGGAGAGTCATTCCAACCTCTCTGTCAGACATACAGAACTGAAAGTCATCATCGCATCATTACAGAAAGCAATATGAAAACAGTAATTTGAACGCAGATCAAACGCAACTTGAGTAGATGTTATGGACAACGAGATTACTAATAAAAACTTTAGGAATATTTCTGGATGAGGTAGATGTGTTGAAAAGTAGCCTGTTTGGAGAAGTTCACCTCAACGCCATACCCCACAAAGACAACTTTGAGGAGAAGTACGTGTGCTCTAGCTCCATCATAAGTAATAGAGCTACATCAGAGTAGCGGTAATCTCTCAATTCCTAAGAAAAAAACCTTCCTAATAAAAATTCTTTTATAAAAGGGTCTGCTCAAAGTATGGCTTTTCGGGACAGTTAGTAAGAGGTGATATATCTATTGGTCGGTGGAGCAGCAGACACTCAGAAATCAATCTCAGGGATGCCAAGAATGGGTAAGTTGGCCTTGAGGAAAACTAGTTTCTCCACTGCCATGGGGTTGAGCAGGCTCCTTGGATTAGTCATAACATCTCCTGCAAGGCTGAACACCCTCTCGCTCTGCACGCTGGTAGGGGGGCAGCTGAGGTACTTTCGGGCTACATGTGCCAGATCGGTCCACCCCTGCGTGGAACGTGCAGACCAGTAGGCCAGTGGATCTGTGTCTTCATATGGCTGTAGAGGCTCTTCAAAGTACTGTTTGACGGTAGACTCAGACACGTCAGCCATAGCCACTTGAGCCGACAATGAACTGCCTTCTTCTGTCACTAAGGCCACGGCATTTTTCATGAAACAGCTTTCTGTTTGCGCTCCTCTCTTCTGTGCTCGTTGGTGGACACTCTCTGTGCTGTCAGAAGTGGAAGAGCTGTTTGCTTCGGCACTGCATTGCGGAACTGGTGATGTTGTTTCGTTACGGCCTACCCCCACCCTCTGTTCGAACGCTTCTCTCACAAGTGCGACGAGCTCTTTCTTCCATCTTGGGAAATCAGCTTGGCTAACAACAGTGTCCTTCACGCGAGGGTCACAGAGTGTGGCGATCACATGACAGTTATTCTCCATCAATGGGAGTAGACGTTTCTGTAACGCAATCTTCAACTGCTTCACCAACTCCTGGGACTGCGGTTTAAGTCTTCCGGACAAGGTGTGCAACGTGCTCTGTGCAGCTTTGTTTTCCAAGTGCTTCTGCAAAAGTTTTATTGCAGGGATCACATCCCCCAGTAAGGCTTTGTGGCTGGATAGAGCCTCTGTGGCATCTTTGAAGGGCTTAAGGATGTCGACGGCCTCCGAGATTACCACCCACTCCTGGTTGTTAGGGAGCAGCGCGTTAACCTGTCCGCCAACCGACAACGAAACCCCGTGCACGGCCCTCTGCTGCTCCAGCATGCGCTCTAGCATTTTGAAGGTGGAGTTCCACCGCGTGGGCACGTCCTGTAGCAACCGGTGTAGGGGAAGATGCTCCAGTGACTGCCTTTCTCGTAGTAGACTTGCAGACTTAGTGCTTCGATGGAAGAAGGCTGCTATTTTTCGACAGCGCTCTACCAGAGGGGCGATGCTGTGGGAGCTGGCATCTTCATGGACCTTCAATCCATCTTTGACCGTGTTATGTAGTACGTGGGACAGGCAGGTGATGTTAGTGAAGCCTGCAGAGTCAACGGCCCGTACCATATTTTTCCCAGCATCGGTGACAATGAATCCCCAAAAAGTGTGGTAAGATGCATCCACTCTGCCATCATTCCCTGCAATATAGTGCTTATGGTGTCGGCCTTGTGATCCTTGTCTACCACCTCCAGAGCCAAGAGAGACCATCGCTGACCCGCCTGCAGGGTTCCCTCCTTCTCCCACCAGTGAGCCGTTAACGACAGGAAGGAATGGCCTCCCCCCACACTGGACCAAATGTCGGTAGTGAAATGGACGTGGGCAGCAGTGGTGGCAGTCTTCAACTGGGATTTCAAGAGTTTCTTGCATCCGTCAAACAAAGCTGGAATGACCACTTTGGAAAAGGTATGTCGTGTGGGGATCTTGTAACACGGTGCAAGTAAGGACAGCAGTCCTCTAAATCCCTCCCGTTCTACCGTTCTATAGGGCTGGTGGTCAAGAGCCATCATTACTCCTATGCACTGCGTAATCTCCTTTGCTGAAGGATTCCTTACACCACTTCTCACCCTGCCCAGGGAAATTGCCCAATTATCGATGGTACCTTGAGTATTGGCTCTTCCAGGGTCACAAGTACTACCTGGGGGATTTCCCACGGTGAGAGCGGGCCTTCCTATTGCCTTTAAGTGAGCAGCATACATAACTGGATGATGCCTCCTCAAGTGATTGGAGATTCCGCTGGTGGAAAGATGTCTCTTGTCTTTTCCCCTGCTGACGTTTAATCCGCAATGCCTACACTCCGCCACGGTTTCCTTATCCGGATGGACAGTGAAGTGATCCCAGAGTGCTGTCCTGGGCCTTCCAAGATGCACAACTGGGGAGAGGAAATGGTCCCGGTCAATGTCGCTAGAGACTGTGGCCTGTGAAAGGGTTACAACATCCCCCATGGAGCTGGCATCCTCATTCTCACTGTGCTCTGAAGATGACAATTGCAAAGTTATGTCTTCAAACGTGGCATTGTCTTCAATGATAACTGTTGGAGTTACATTGTTTTCCCCTCCCCTCGAGCTTTCAGAATGTACTCGCTTTCTGGAAGTGCTACATTGCGTACTTCTCGCCCTCAGCTCATCTGGTCTGTGCATTACGGGCACAGGGCTCTTATGTCCATCTCCGCTTTGAGCAAATCTTTTCATCGTTTCAGTAATACGTTATGGAGATTACAAAATGCAAATTAAATAACCAAATGATGGCCTCTGTGAGTGTGGGTGGGTACTAGGCTAGGCAGACTACAGAGAACTAGATTGCAAAAGGAAGGGAACACACGCTTCTGGCCCCGAACACGGCAGGGCACGGGCACCTCTGCCCAGCAGCACACACTCTAGACTTGAGCCTCTTGGTCTGGCGTGACCAGGAAGCCCCTGGAGGTAGTAGAACTGTATGTATGTGAAGGGAACACACGCTTCTGGGCCCTGAACACGGCAGGGCACGGGCACCTCTGCCCAGCAACACACACTCTAGACTTGAGCCTCTTGGTCAGGCGTGACCAGGAAGCCCCTGGAGGTACAACTGTACTGTATGTATGTGAAGGGAACACACGCTTCTGGCCCCTGAACACGGCAGGGCACGGGCACCTCTGCCCAGCAGCACACACTCTAGACTTGAGCCTCTTGGTCTGGCGTGACCAGGAAGCCCCTGGAGGTAGAACTGTATGTATGTATGTGAAGGAACACACACGCTTCTGGGCCCTGAACACGGCAGGGCACGGGCACCTCTGCCCAGCAGCACACACTCTAGACTTGAGCCTCTTGGTCTGGCGTGACCAGGAAGCCCCTGGAGGTAGAACTGTATGTATGTGAAGGGAACACACGCTTCTGGCCCCTGCAACACGGCAGGGCACGGGCACCTCTGCCCAGCAGCACACACTCTAGACTTGAGCCTCTTGGTCTGGCGTGACCAGGAAGCCCCTGGAGGTACAACTGTATGTATGTGAAGGGAACACACGCTTCTCAGGCCTGAACACGGCAGGGCACGGGCACCTCCACACGCTTCAGGCCCTGAACACGGCAGGGCACGGGCACCTCTGCCCAGCAGCACACACTCTAGACTTGAGCCTCTTGGTCTGGCGTGACCAGGAAGCCCCTGGAGGTACAACTGTATGTATGTATGTGAAGGGAACACACGCTTCAGGCCCCGAACACGGCAGGGCACGGGCACCTCTGCCCAGCAGCACACACTCTAGACTTGAGCCTCTTGGTCTGGCGTGACCAGGAAGCCCCTGGAGGTAGAACTGTATGTATGTGAAGGGAACACACGCTTCAGGCCCCGAACACGGCAGGGCACGGGCACAACTGTATGTATGTGAAGGCTGGCTAAGGATAGGATATTACTGATAATAAATGTAACAAGGAAATGTGTTGCTTATGGCAAAGAGTAACCAATAGAAAAAAAACAAAGCAGAGGCAGGGAAAGAGCCTTTGCCAGTAAAAATTGGTGAATGAATATTATTAAAGCATTGGATGAGTACTGGATGTTACTGATAATAAATGTAACAAGGAAATGTGTTGCTTATGGCAAAGAGTAACCAATAGGAAAAAAAACCAAAGCAGAGGCAGGGAAAGAGCCTTTGCCAGTAAAAATTGGTGAATGAATATTATTAAAGCATTGGATGAGTACTGGATGTTACTGATAATAAATGTAACAAGGAAATGTGTTGCTTATGGCCAAGAGTAACCAGTAGAAAAAAAAACCAAAGCAGAGGCAGGGAAAGAGCCTTTGCCAATAAAAATTGGTGAATGAATATTATTAAAGCATTGGATGAGTACTGGATGTTACTGATAATAAATGTAACAAGGAAATATCTTGCTTATGGCCAAGAGTAACCAGTAGAAAAAAACAAAAGCAGAGGCAGGCAGCAAAACAGCCTTTGCCAGTAAAAATTGGTG